>JAFVLL020021754.1:42070-73805 GCA_021397915.2 Tor tambroides
CAGCCAGGTTTTAATATTAACGTGTTATTGATTTTTTTTTTTTTTTTTTTTTTTTTTCATAGCTGGCAGGAGACAATGTACTGAAATCTAATACTACTTCTCAAAGAAAAGGGCACAACTTGCCATGAGCCTTGGAACTCTGTTGTAATGGTTAGGCGTACAGCAATAGGAAAACTTTTAAATAGTCCCAAAAGGCTTGTCAAATATTAGGTAACTGCTCAAAAGAAAATGATTTCTTCCTTCCTCCCCACCTCTCTTCTCTTGGGACAGGAGGGTGGGATTGGCGTATTGATAGACTCTGGATGCTGATGAGCTCATGATGAAGAATGCATTAACAAGATGGACAACACTCAGACAAAGCAATAACTCAGTCATATAGTTGGACATTGATTTGGTTGCTCTTTTAGAACAGCATTCAGGAACACTTCTCTAATATTCAGATCTGTTCCTATTAAATCAGTCCACCCAAAAAAGAAAAATCTGTTATCATTTACTCACCCTCATGTTATTCCAAACTTGTAAGATGTCATTTCTTCTGTGGACCATAAAAGGAAGATATATTGAATGATGAATGTTGGCAGTTGAACAGTTCTGTTCCCATTGAATTACATAATATGCAAAAATACAATGGAAGTCAAAGGAAATCAAAACAGTTTGGTTACCAACATTCTTCAAAATGTCGTCTTTGGTAAATGGGTGAGTAAATCGTGACAGAATTTTTATTTTTGGGTGAACGTTCCCTTTAATGGCAGTAGATGTGCTACATTACCTCACAAATGGAGAGTTGCATAATGTGCATTTGTGAATGCCATCTCCACAGTTTATTGCTCAGAATGACCATTGCCATCACTGTGCTCCTAGTCAGATGATACTTTAAGTTGTTTTTAATGTGGTGTTGGGAAACTACTACAGGGATTGTCCTAGACTTCTTTCCAGGGCTTATGCCAGACTTTTTCTGCTTAATGCATTCTGCCCAACTGTTGGGATGAAGAAAGAAAAAGGACAATGAAAGCTAAATAAATAAATAAAAAGAAAGCTAAATTACAAAATCAGCAACATAGAGATGTGGACAGATGGGTGGATAATTCAAATTAATCTGTGTGTGCGCACCTTCCAAAAAACCCAAAATGTCATAGTTTCCTCACCCTCTTGTTGTTATAAGCCTGTATAACTGACTTTCTTTTGTGGAACACAAAATAAAATATTATGACCAATGTGCTGGTTGCTCGTTTTCATACAATTACAGTGCGTGACAACTGACGCTTTTAACTAAAAAAGTCAATAGTCCATACGAATCATGTGCTATACTCCAAGTCTTGAAATCAGTTTCATTTTTCTAGAATTCTTCATCACATTCTTCTGAAATTGGATATTAAATATTTAGATTTTATTAATATTATGCATTGTTATACCATGGTTTGCAATATATGCGCCGTAGGGGTGGGCGATATGACCACAATCACGATATGAGTAATTTTATTTCACGGTAAAGACATATTTAATAATAATGTCATCAGTGTCAATATCACAAAAACTGCGAACTACAAGCAACAGGGCAAAATACCTACAGTAGAACAAATAAATAAGAAATGCCACATACATTTTCTGAAGTAATCAGTTGTATAAAAAAAACACTGCTTATTCTTCACTGTGTAAATTAAATATATATATATTTCTTATTAAAGTTCCAAAAGTGATTTAGTTGAGCAGTGAGAGATTTTCTCATTTTTGTTGTTTGATTAACATGAATGACAGACAGCAGGAATATTAGACTGCTGTAACTTTAAGAGCTGCCTGGATCCAATATACTGTTACACGTGTTGTCTTTCTCAGCTGTCTTTCACTAAGACCTGCTGTGTTTATGAGGATACTTGCAAAGATGGACATTTTGACACATACAAGTGTGTATTTAACCGTTCAAGGCCTAGTGGCAAAAATAACTCCATTCAGTACTTCATGTGTTTACGTGTATATAGCGAAATGCATTCTCTTTCACTGCTGATTGCGTTTCAACGGCTTAAAATCACTTGTTTTTAAACTGCAGTGCTTAAAAATGCGTGCAAATGATTCTTTTTAGTGACCACTTAGCACAGCAACATGTAACCATGATAGAGACAATAGTCCAAAATCTTTACCGATTGACAAATTTCTACTGGTTAATCGTGTCTACCAGTATGACGCCCACCCCTAATGCACAGGGCAGCAGATGTGTCGAACTCTGAATTATTCTCCCTCACAGATTAGATGGCCATACAGTGGCTCTTTGTTCTGTCGAAAAAAGAACACCAGACAAAGCGTTTTCCAAAAGTCTCCTAAATCACTTACTGCTGGAGGCTTTGAGTTCTCCACCTGATGTTATTTTACACGCTTGTGTAAATCGCTGCCTCCAGTCATATTGGAAGACATTGTGTGAGTTCCAGTGTGAGTTGCACAATACTTCATGTTTGAACTTGTAGTTTTTGTGCTTTACAGAACATGTAACACACCCACAGTGGTTTCACTGGTTTAACTAAGCAAGTGATTTAATATAGGTTAATAGGACATGCAAGGCACAATTTTTGTTTTAGCACAGACTGTGCTGCATGAAACATTTTCTGATGTTCTTAGTTTACTTAGAAAGGTCAGTTGTTTAGGGTGTGAAGTCTTTATTTGTGCTCTTCCAAAATATAAAGATGTCAGAAATATACCCTCTGTTCTTTCTCGCAAATCCTTTTATGCCCTTGATATCTGTGTTATGTCTGTCTGTGTTTTGCAGTTTCTAATTCAGCCTTGTCTCTGTAATTAACCTGTCACAGGTCTGACTGCTTCACCCACCTGTCACCCTGGCAGCGCAGGAAGCCAAGTGTGGGGAGGAGCTAAGCCCTGGCAGCATGGTGTCTGCTGTGGGGAGCGGCTCCGTGCCCAGTCCTCAGAGCGAGGCAGTGGCCAGTGAGCTGCAGGAACTCTCTCTGCAGTCTGTACCAAGCTTACTGCCCCTGAGAGAACGCAAGAATGGTGAGTTACAGGACATTAGTGGTAGTCCATTAGGGAAACTCCCTTTGAATGTCAGGTTATCCACACAATCTGTCCATTCAATAGCATGTTATGTGTATATATAAATGAATACATAAAAGTAGGTTTTAACCATCATTTGAGGTCAGTAAGGTTTTTTCAATGCTTTTATTCAGCAAGGATGTATTTGATTAAAAGGGACAGTGAAGATATTTCAAATAAATGCTGTTCTTTTGAACTTTATATTCATCAATGAATGAAAAGGTATCATGGTTTCCACAAAAATATTAAGCTGCACAACTGCTCTCAAAATTGATAATAATAATAAATGTTTTTTCAGCACTAAATCTGCATATTAGAATGATTTCTGAAGGATCAGGTGACACTGAAGACTGGAGTAATGGTTGCTGAAAATTCAGCATTCCCTTTACAGGACTAAATTACATTTTAAAATATATTAAATTTGAAAACATTTATTTTAAATTGTAATAACATTTTACAATGTTCCTTTTTACTGTACTTTTAAACAAATAAATGCAGACTGGGGGGGGCATAAGAGACTTAAAAAAAAAAAAAAAAAAAAAATCTTACTGACCTCAAAATGTTAAACTGTTATATGTGATACAATCTAGGAAAACTAGGGATGCACCGAATGTTCGGCAACCGAAATTGTTCGGCCGAAAATAGCAAAAAAAACTCTTTCAGTGTTCAGCCGAATAAATTGTACCGAACAATGACGTGACGCAATCAAATAGAGGCGCACACTAATGCAGCAAACACGTCTGCAAGTATTTAAAACTGTCAGAGAAAGACGCAAAAATCATTACAAGCACGAAGCACAGACAGCGAGAGACTGCTTAGTGCTGCATCTCATGTCTCCAATGAGAAGAGGAAGAGGTGGTTGTTGCTGGTCACTGTGATGATTGAAATCGCGAAATGGCCTCAAACGATTAGTAAATAAACTGCAGAATGTTATGTTTTCTAATACATGCACGAATTTCTTGCATTCAGACAGCGCTTCACGAGCTCACGGCGCCAGGGTTCAAAGTCCAAAGCGAGGAAAATCTGCGCTAAAACAGTTACTCGTCATTTGCTCAGTAACATTTTTATCATTTTTTTTTTAAGACATGTGACAATGTGATACGTGCGACAAACATCTTCCCAAATTCATAATGAGAATCATTTAAATATCTGCATGCTGTTGTCAACAAAAAGAAGCACTAAGATCTTCCTGCGGGTTTCTGCTAAAATAAAATAAGAAAAAAAAGCAAAATGAAAAAAAAGAAAAAGCAACAAGTCCATCAACATTCATAAATGTTAGTATTGTAATTTTACTGTTGTTCTGTAAAATAAAATAAAAAAATAAGACAATAATAATGATAACAGTAATTACCCTACAACAGCTCTATACATTTATTATAACATTCACACATAGTGTTCAAATTGGGATCTGTAATATATTGTAATGTTTTAAAGCAGTCTCTTCTGCTCAGCAAGGCTGCATTTGTTTGTACAGTAAAAAATACATGCCTGATTCAAGAAGGGGGTCTCAAAAATGGCCAACAAATATTATTTTAGTAACTTATTAATTTTAAGTTAAATTGTGCTTTGTTGGTATAATGTCTGATAGAATGTTAAAAAATGTTCAATTTTAAGTAAATATTTTTAAATTGTTGTTTTGTTATTGATTTTTTTATTTGGAAAGCAGGACAAAACAGTAAAAAGCACATTTTGGCTATTTAATTTATGCAATGGTGAAAAAAAAAAAAGGCAAAATAGGCCTAAGGGGAAAAATGAAAAAAACCGTAAAACTGTATTCGCCTTGCCCAGTGTTTCATTTTGTTTGGCTTCGGCCAAGAATTTTCATTTCGGTGCATCCCTAAGGAAAACCCACCACATGGTGAAATTTGACCTATTTTGAACTATTTGAGACCATATAAAAGCTGGGTTCAAGCCGTTTCCAGAACTGTTTTTATTTCGTCCATAGCTTGAACGTAACAAAAGTTATGCCTATCTGGATATGCCTGGTTATGCCTATTTTCAGGAACAGAATTTTGAGAAAAACTGGTTTAAAGAGAGGCAATGAAAATAAAAGCACAACAGTCAAGTATCACAAGTAAAAGTCACAGACTTATTTTAGTCACTGTACATGTTGTAAAAGATTCCAAATGACCCCAAGGAACACACAACACTTGCAAACATTTAAACATTAAGTGTGTATCTGTTCATAAAACATCAAAGATTGCAGCGTGCAGGCTATCGCCAATTCTTCTCCTGTTCTACTACTCTCTGGATTTAAAATACATAACTAGACACAGTTCAGAAGTGTAACTTGTAGTTTTGTGTTCTAAACTTTTATTTCACAAGTTTTATTTCTTGCTGTCACTGTTTGAACAAAATGAAGTAATGCATGGTGTTAAAATGAAAATGGTGCTGGTCCCTTTAAGAATGAGAGATCTGTCAAGAGCGCTATACTGCTGCTTCATTACACAACTAGCAGACTAGCTAACGTTACCGAACTTTGCATGCCGTAGTTCACACAGGAGTGGCAGAAAATGTGCATTGATATACCTTTATTATATACATTACATGGTTTATTTTGATAGATAAACTGCCTTTGTAGTGTTAAAGGGGACCTATTATGCTCCTTTTTACAAGATGTAAAATAAGTCTCTGATATCCCCAGAGTGTGTATGGGAAGTTTTAGCTCAAAATACCCGACAGATAATTTTTTATAGCTTCTTAAAATGGCCACTTTTAGGGTGTGAGCCAAAACGCTCTGTATTTGAGTGTGTTGCTTTAATGCAAATGAGCTGTTGCTCCCGGAGAAGAGGGTGGAGTTTCAAGAGCTCCAGCTCCTGCATTAGCAGTGCTAGCCTTGCAAATAAACATTACATGATTAGTACAAGCCTGTTATCTTTACAGAGAACTTACTCTGTTTCAATCATCTGATTGTATTGTGCATAATAAATTTGCTTTTATGAATTGCACAGACAGGGAGCACAGCACGATAAAAATAACAACATAGCTGGTCTCATGGTGCATGGCATGCTATCACAAACTTTGTAAGACTCACTCGTGATTATAAGCTCAACAAACTCAAGCGATCAACTCACATTGCTTTCATATGCAACTTTTAACCACCACATTCCTATTCATGATCATTCATGGGCAGCACCAGTGAGAACAGACAGAGACAAGGGTAGCTTTAGCATCATTAGCCTTACAGAGTGCCAAGAAGTTCTTTTAGAAGGGCATTTTAGAAAACAAACATGTGATACTTTGCCTGGAGCTGACGTTCGCGCACGAAGTGTTGGTATTGATCCCTACAAGTATTGGGGACTTCACCGATTTTTTTTCAGGGACATTTCCTTAGACAATGAAACTTAACCACAGTGTCCTCAGCGGCTCAGATGAGGGGAGATTATGGCGAGTCCTATGTTCGTTAGTGCATCCCAAAACACAACACTTGAAAAGCCTCTTTGGCTGACATTGTATATCTCCAGCAGCTACAGTAATCAGTAACGTTAATGGCGGAGGCGGACGCAGCTTCTCACTCAGGGCTATGTCTCTGCTTATAGGGCAGCGTCACTAACGGGCGGGATTTTTCCCCTCGGTGACGTGAACAGAGGGAGAATCTGAAACAGCTCATTCTGAAAGACTGTTTATAATTTTTTTTAGATTATAAATAAATGAGTGGGTGGATTTTTAACCATTATAGGCTCGATGTTTTCACACACTGCAGCCACACAACTGTGTTCAAACACCTTATAAAAGTGATTTTTGCATAATAGATCCCCTTTAAGGGAAAGCACCTCCGCAGCGCATGTTAGCAAACTAGAGAAAAACACAGTCTTTTCTGCTTGGCACAATAAATTGCTATTTTTCTGCACAAAACAAGTGAATTTTGCCAATGTATTTTCAGACATGATAGACAAGATGTTATAGAATAATAATTTAATGAAAACACAATTTTGGCCAAAAAATGACATTCGACCTATTTTTTTTTTTTTTTTTTTTTTTTTTTTTTGAATCTCCTGAAAACGTCCCAGCACGACATCAGGACGGGTTTACCTAGATCGTATCACATATACACATGGTATTTAATTATTACCATATTCATCCGGGCTGATTTAAATTTGTCAATAGCATGTGAATCAAATTGAATCAGCAAATCTGTATTGATTCTCAGCCCTAATGTTAAAATGCTGTGGTGTTTACATTGTACTTGTACATTGCAAAATAAGATGGGTAGTACAATATAATAGATTTTGCTTTTCTTTGTAGAGGTAGCCCGCGTTTCATTAGCCACTAATTAACTAGATGAAGAATGATTGTAGAATTTGTGGACTGGTGTGGAATTTCTCTCATAACAACCGGATGTACAGCAACATATGATCTGTGGATGTAAATATAGGATGATTTTCTAATTAGATTTAGCACACAATAATGAAGTAATTATATCAGTTGCAGTTTTGCATGTATAGAAACATACAAGTCTCAACAGTGTTAAGCAGGAGACAGAACAGAGAACGTCTTGTTCTTTGCTGTCTTTCCGTTGAGAGACATTGGGTACCATGAAATGGAAGGAAAGAGGAAACTATGTTTGGAAACTATGTACATTGAAAATATGGAAGGTGTCCAAAACATCATGCTTTTTGGTGTTTTGTTTTTGTGCGCTGTTCATTTTCCTTCCTTTTGTTATCCGTTTCATTTGCAGTGCTGATTTATGAGTCAGTTGTGTATGTGTGTGTTTGTGTGTATGCTAAATGTGGCAGTCCAAGTCATGAGCATTGTGCAGGTCTCTGATTCATTAAGTTATGTAATGCACAGTTTTCTTTACATAAAGGAATGAATATTCAGGTCCTGTGGGAGTAGGCAAGGAAGTGTACATTATTGAAAGTGAAATGGCTTGTTAAATCTGTGTGACATGTAGAAGGACACTTTAAAGCATGCCCACTCAGCTCTCTGATATACAGCAGACACTCTGTTTGACTTCAGGAAGCTTAGAGTAAAGGATGATTTAGAGAAGTGAAGATTAAACAGAGCCAGCAGGAAGACGCACAGACGCTGTAGCATGCTGTGATTTCACTCCAGTAGGGAGATGTTACATTTTCATTCTGAAAAATCTGTGGGACGATATTATGTAAGCCAAGATTTGCTGTAGTAGGCAGGTGAGTGGTGGGATGTTGTTGCTTTTTTCCCCCCCAGAACTGCAGGAATGCCAATAAAGAGTTAAACTCCCAAGTAACATCACCTCAGAAGCTCAAGGCCTGCAGTCACCACTCCCTTCTTTTAGTTTTCAGCCCCCCAAGCTACTTCATTGAGGGTTAGATAGTAGTAGCTGACATGTTAATGCAGGGCCTCTCTCTATTCCTGCACAAAACAGAAGTGACCACTGTTAAGGTTTTTGGAAAACAATGTTGGCTTTTGCATGCATTTTACTGTTTGCAAGTATAGGAATTCAATGCACAGATTTTTTGCAACAATTTCAGACAAAAACTGCTATTTAGCAGATCAGTTTACTGTTAATAGCAACTTTGAAAAGAAAAAGCAGCATGCATTTGAAAAGATAGACGCAAAGTCTCTTTCAAGGAATGTCTTTTCACTCTGCGGCCATATTTACAATGCCTCTGGGAAGCTATTTCAGGAATCCAAGCACAAGTCCTGTCTGCTTGAATGGGGAAATCCTGAATCTTAGAATCTGCTTGCCACAATTACATTTAACAAAATTCGATATTATTGTCCCATAAATGTTGCTCAAATGGCACTAAAGAAAGCTTATATTTCAGGCTGAACCAGCCAATGTGCATGTGTGGTCTGAAGTGCGCATCTCCATTTTGCGCAGTGCACAGAATGTTTTTATGTCTTTTTATTATGCCTTTGCCAACTTTGTCTTCATATATCTGAAGTCTTTGATGCAGGTTGTATTAGATATAATGTAAATGGCTGATATATTGACAGTAAATAGGTCCAATAGGTCCCGTTCAGAAGTTTGGGATCAGTAAATGTCTCTTAGAGTCTCTTATGCTCATCAAGGCTGTATTTATTTGTCTAAAAATACAGAAAAAACAGTAATATTGTGAAATATTATTGCAATTTCTAATATTGGTTTCCTATTTTAATATACTTTAAAATATAGTTTATTTTTGTGACGCAGCGCTGAATTTTCATCAGTCATTACTCCAGTCTTCAGTGTCACAAGATCCTTCAGAAATCATTCTAATATGCTGATTGATTGTGCTGCTTAATATTTTTTTGCAACCTGTGATACTTTTTCTTTGATTCTTTGATGAACAAAAACTTAAAGAACAGCATTTATTCAAAATAGAAAGCTTTTCTAACAGCATAAGTCTTTACTATTACTTTTTATCCATTTAACACATCCTTGCTGAATAAAAGAATTAATTTCTAAAAAAAAAAAAAAAAAAAAAAGGGAAAATTTACTGACCCCAAACTTTCGAATAGCAGTGTATATTGTAACACAAAACTCATATTTTGAATAAACACTGCTGTTTTTAACTTTTTATTTATTAAAGTATCCTGAAAAAAGTATCACAGGTCTCAAAAAATATTAAGCAGCACAACTGTTTCCAACATTGATTATAAATCAGCATATTAGAATGATTTCTGAAGGATAATGTGACACTGAAGTCTGGAGTAAAGATGCTGAAAATTCAGATTTGATCACAGCAATCTATTACAGTTTAACAGATATTCACATAGAAATAGGGCTGGGCGATATGTCGAATGTGATATTTATGGGCATCTCGTCAGTAAAGCCGGTTCCTTGATTAGCGGTAAATCTCCATCACCTGTTTTCAAATGGAGCGGCATTTAATACACAGAGCCATAGTTCACAGACAAGCTACGCAATATAGAGTTCATTATCAAAGATGAATCGCTTTCGATAATGAACTCGATATTGCGTAGCTTGTCAGTTATCTACGGCTCTGTGTATTAAATGCCGATCAATTTGAAAACAGGTGATGGAAATTTAGCGCTAATCGTGGAACCGGCTTTACTGACGAGATGCGCATAAATATCGCGTTCGATATATCGCCCAGCCCTACATAGAAAACAGATATTTTAAAACTGCAATAATATTTCACAAAATTACATTTTTTCTGTATTTTTTTTATCTAATAAATGCAGCCTTGATGAGCATAAGAAGCTTCTTTAAAAACATAAAAAAAATCTTACTGATCCCAAACTTTTGAACCGCCCTGTACTCTGTGAGATGACATTTACTCTGAGAAATGCAACCAGTTTTAGTGCTAAATCACTAAATCAGTTTTAGTGCAGTTTTGGCCAAGAATTTATATTTTAGCAAACCACATAAAGCTGGACATTGATTGAACAAATAAGTTCAGTGAGTTTGGAGGTAGTTTTTCTTCATGATAGTCTTGGAAATTCAAGCAACAGTTGTCAAAATGAGCAATGTGCAGCTTAAGTAATCACTAAGAACTGTTTGAAGTGAAGAAGTTTGGATGAGGAAACAGAGGCCTGAGGAAGGACGTGCGTTGGGTAGCCATCCTGAACACTTGATTGCATAACTTTGTGTACAGAGCAGAAATCCTGCCTCTCAGAAAGCAGGCGATCAGGAGAATGAAATTGGTCTAAAGGTGATCTGGAATGTGTTTTGGCTACAGTTTCTGGCTTGAAGCTTACGTTTACTTCTATAGTAAATGAGTGACCTCAAATCAGGACACAAAGTTCCTGATCTCTCCTCCCCTCTCTCCTGGAATGAAAAAAAAAAAAATGGCTTCAAGGAGCAGGAAAACTAGGAGTTGCTCAACAGCTGAAAGCAGAGCCTGAAAGCAGCACTTAAGCAGTAATAAGGAAGAAACCAGCTCACATAGACAAACACTTGTGCTAACACACCCACATCTGTAGGGCGTGCACACACAAGCCAGCGCTGAACAGAGGAAGGTGAGGGGCACACAGACACACCCTTCTGTTCTTGGATCTACTGCGGGAATTATCTCTCTGCAGAACAGCCTGGAGTTCAATCATTCAACTTCATTCACAGCTTGTTGTGTTGTCCAGTTTGGAAATGGATTAATAAAGAGTGGCCGTGATTGTATCCGTATCCTTCTGCACTGGAAGGATATGGCCATACATTCAGGTACAGTACTTGCATGTTTGGGTTTATATTTTATTTTTTTAATGTTAGATGTTTGCTGATGTGAATGAAGTCATGTTGAGGTGTGGTAACCGTGGTTGAGGTTTTAACAACTTTAATAGCTAAGCCTGTGTTTGTGAAGTCCTGCACAGGATTTATTGCTGTTTGAACTGAGGTCTCACTAAACCACAACATTTACTTAATCCTGAGCTCAAGCAATTGACTCAGAGGTTTTTAGCTATTTAAGATGTTAAACATTTTTGCGTATATAGAAAATAACTGGTCTTAGGTTTTCAGATAAATACTGGAGTAATCAAACAGTTGTGGAATGCAACTAATTATTCCCAATGAATATTCATTATACATTTAATTGTAACTTTATATAATTGTAACTGTATATTAATTGTAACTATATATATATATATATATATATATATATATATATATATATATATAAAATGTGTGTGTGTATACACACACACACACACACACACACACACACACACAGTAGTCAACAGTTGAAGTGGATCAAAAAAGTTGTCCTAAGACAAGAATGAGTATTGTTTTGGTTTTAGGGCAACTTTGATGAAAGGACAAACTTTGATGAAATAGACTATATATGTCTGTCTATCTATCTATATATCTATCTGTATATCTGTATATATGTATGTTTTCAGTTAGTTAGTTTAATTTAATTGAATTTTATTAGTGTTATGTACTTGTCATTTTTGTTAGTTTCTTTTTTAATTTTTCTGTTTATCTTTAAGTTTTAGTTATTCAGCTTATTTTATTTGAGTTAGCTGGCAAGGCAGCATTTCTATTTTTTTAGATTAAGTGTTTTCTTAGGTTTTTTGTCTATTTATATTATTTAATTTGAGATTTATTTCAATTAACAACCAATTTTTATTAGCTTTATTAATTATTATTATTATTATTATTATTATTATTATTATTAAAAGATTAACAACTATAAATTAATAACTAAACTAAATTAATATAATTTAGTTATTAATCTTTAGTAGTTTTATTAGCTTTATTAGCTTTAGTTTTGGTTAACCATAACAGCACTGTTGAGCATAGACAGGAAAGTTAGGGGTGAGAGAAGGTGAATGTGATCAGGACGTGACCCAGGTCGAACTCAAATGTCCTGAGCATCACAACTTTATTAGGATATTCTTTTGTGCATAAAACTTACAAAGAAACCAAAAGAATGGAATATATAACCTAAAAATCATTCATTCGCCTGTGACACACCCCCTAAATACTCCAGAGTGTCAAAGCACACTTACTTGTACTACTTCTACGGTTTCATTACTTTCATACTTTTAAGTGAAATTCTCTAGAATGATACACTATAGAAACAAATATGTGGAGAGTCCACCTTGGAATTGCCCCAGCTAGAAGGGGCGGGATGCGTCAATGGTGGATAGGAGTTCTCCTCTCTCTGTTGTTAAAACCAGCTGTTTTCTCCCTGAGGTCTGGCAGTGGATCAGTGGAGACTCCTTTTGGGACAGAATGTCTGGGTCAACAAGACACGGAAACATACAGAGTAACCATGCCACGTTTGATGCTGCATTATAAATCAGATCCTGGAGAAGGAGGTTTGACAGAGTCCTGGCAAAGCCAGCGCAAAGAGTGATTGATTATCTGTGAAAGCCCACTCCTCCAGACGGAGGTGCCGTGACGTGAGATATTAGATAAAAGAACAGTTATGTGGACCTTTTGTGGCTTCGGTACCAGTCACCATGAGATACTAACATTGATTTTTAAGTGTAACTGATGGATTGATCGAAGCTCTCAGGTCGTTTTCAGTCCCACTGCTACAGTTAATATCGGCTAACAGTGATGTTTTTGTATAAATGGTCAAGATTTAGACAGTTAGTCCTGTGAAAATGTATGATTTACATGTTGCATCATTGTTGCTTTCCAGAGTGCAGTTACGCAGCAGTGGGTTCTGCACTGACTGTCTCTGGGTTGCTCTGTGGTTTTTTGTGTTATGTAACATTTTAGGATTGCTTGCCAAGTTTAACTCCAGCATGCTTACACAGGCCCTGAACATAACAGGATGGAGGGAGGAAAAGAGAGGCATTGCTTTGCGTTAAATAGACACGACCCGCAGCTGCCCTTAATCCTCCAGCAGCCTCTCGGTTTATCTAGGCATCTTCTGTCTTGCATACTAACAGATCAGGTGAATCATAACACTGGAAAACACATTGTGCTCATTGTGGTGATAATGATAAAATGACAACAAGGCTGATGAATGGGTACTCCAGGAACAAAGAAACTTCCTAGGATTCTCTGGCTTAGGGCTGGGCGATATGATCAAAAATTCATATCTCAGTATTTTTTGGCTGATTTGCGGTATACGGTATATATCTCGGTGGTTTGTATTTGGATTAAACACATAAGGGAATGTAAGCATGTAGACATATATTATGTGCAGAAAAGGGTTAACATCACATTACATTCTAACACTGTAACACTGCAATCTAAAAACAAAAATAATCCTTTTAAAGCAGAAGTTAAATTTACTAAATGAAAATTTAAAAAAAGCACAGACTAATTGAGTAAAAAGGCTATTTTGATTACCCCATTACACTTTACAGTTAGTGCTATCATACACATACACTTACTTGTAGGTTTAAAATTCTACATGTGTCACATTGTCCAGCTACAAATATTTCAGCAAAATGTATATTTTAGTCAGTTATTGCGCTCCTGTTTCATTGCGCTCTGTCTGTTTGGCGCGCATGCGCGCGGCGGCGCTCGTTCTAAATGAAGTCTGTGAAGTTTAGCGGAGAATCGCAAAGCAAAATCTCATGCACTTCTGACAGCAAAATGGAAATATTTCCATGGCTTTCTAACATTTACAGATGGAGAATATACCTGTGAAATGTAAGTTATGCATTAAGGAAAACGGCACATCTCAAAACACATTAAACAGCGCGAGTGGCGTCTCTTTCAGCGGCACACGCAGCCTTTCTGTCAGAGCCGCTTTAAACTGAAACTATAGGCTACTATATCTTACGAGTTTTTTAAAGCTCTTCATATAAAGCTTGTCACATTTTTAGAATAAATTGTATTATGCAGTTTCTCCGCAGCAGTTCAGTCTGTGTCCTCCCTAGATATTTTTTCAGATGCGCTCGTATCAAACTACTGTATATCGATATTAACAGTATTGCTTCATACCGTATCGCTTATAAAGAATATATCGATATATCGTACAAACTCGATATACCGCCCAACCCTACTCTCTCTTAGTTGTTACGAAAGTAGTATGTACTTGCAGGCACAGACAGAACTTTATAATAAAGTGGCCTTTATAAGATTACATCAGTTTTGCTGCTTTGATTTATTTGATTTGCTCAAGTGCAGAATGCCAGAACCAATAATGCACTCGTGTCCCTCAGCTATGAAAACTGCTTTGTCAGCTAGACATCCACAGTGCTGTTTGCTTATTCCAGTGCACCACATCTAGATAGCAAACCCAACAACCAAACTCAATGTATCTCACTGATTTCACACAAATACATATAATATATAAATTAACTGTAATATAACACATTTCTAGTTGTAAGCTAGGTTTAAATAAATGAATACTTCTATTCAGCAAGGATGCATTAAATTGGTCCAAAATGACAGTATTGTTTTTTTATAATGTTACAAAAGATTCTATTTCAAATAAATGCTCTTCTTTAGAGATTTATGTTTATCAAAAGATACTGTCTTAATACTGTCCTCAACATTGATGATAATAATAAGAAATGTTTCTTGAGCACCAAATCGGCATATTAGAATGATTTCTGAAGGATCATGTCAGACTGAAGATTGGAGTAAAGATGCTAAAAATTCAGATTTGGCTGGTAAATTGCATTTTATTTAGATTTTTAATCTTTTAAAATATCTCTTTTATATATTTTAAAATTGAAATATCTTTTCACATTTTTAAATATTTAAAATTATAATAATATTTTTACAACATATTTTAATGTACCTTTGATTTAAGAGCGTTGAAAAAATCTATTTTAATAATCTTTGCTTGTGCTCTGTTATCTTAAGTGATATTGATCATACAAATCCATATCATTAAGTTTTATTGTTTGTTGAAGCTTCTGAACACAAACACAGGAACATGAGGGAACTACTCTTATTGATTGCTTTGTTTTGCCTGTTCTTGCAATTCCAGCTTTATGGCTGAATGGATAGCATCCACTGACTCAATAACATATCAACGGTTGTAAATTGATTGCACATGATGATATACAGAGAGAACCTTTTGTCTCAGTCCAAATTGTATCCTGGTGAAGTTGTTCCATGGAATTTCCAACCAATAATGTGTTCAGAATTTGGTGAATGTGTGCTTTAATTCTCATTAATTCCCTGTAGAAGTAACAAAAACAGTAAAAGTGTTTTGTAAAGTCAGATTGTGTTTGGATAAAGTGACACGTTCAGAAGGATACAGAAGTTAATGATCAGTCTGACATAACTTAGCAACTCTCCCTTAACAGGCTAACAAGTCGTGACAGGCAAGGTTTAAATACTCAGGCGTTACTGCAGTGATTTTTCAAGTTTAAAAGAATGTGCATTGTTTCATGGCAATTACTTAAATGTCATCAGTACAGATCAACAAAACAACCATGTCCTAACCGGTCACAGTTTGACAGATTTACAGCGGCAAATGATTTCTCCACACTGAATGTGAAACTCCTACACAGTGTGCTACGAGACTACCTGATACTGCTTTTTTTAGTTTATTTTTGTATATCTGTCCAATAACAAATATGCAGAAACTTTTTAAATGTTTTTATTTCGTCTTTTTTAATCATTGTAATATAAAATTTCAGTTTTGTTATTATTATTTATGCAATGTATTTTGCTGTGCAGATATGGGCTGCGTTTCCCAAAAGCATTGTAACCCTAAGCTGATCATAGCTCCATTGGTTTCAATGGGTCTACAATGTACTTAAGCTTGCGATGCTTTTGGGAAGCGCAGCTATGTTTTGTTGCTTTGTGTCACTTCTAGTTAAAAAATGGTGCATGGTTTAACCCTCTAAAGCATAACATGAAATAATGGTCTGAAAAATTATCATATTTTATACTTGAGGCTTTTATAGCTCACATAGTATGATACAGCAGAAAATGGAACTCATACCCAAGGATCAAAAAAACACCAATTTTTTTTCAGAGGCCCAAATTGAGCAGAAATATGTAATTTGATGCATTTGCAGATATTTGTATGGCCAAAAAGTAAGATGAAATTTTTGTATTTTGTAAGGTAAATCAATGAAAGTTATAACCATATAGCAGACTGATATTTAAATGCTTAGGTGCTTTTTTTTTAAAATTCAAAATGCATAATGCAATGCATTCAGATGATGGCTGAGAAATTAACAAATAAATGTTCCTCAGAAGCCTGTTGGATCATTTTTGACACTCACATTTTACTGTAATTTTTCTAAAAATGATGTTGCTTCAGTCCTGTAGTGTTGATCGTTGATCTATCCATGATTTAAAGTTTCATCTTACGTTTACATTTATAAAAATCCAATTTTACAGCAAAATGACATGTTTTTAGAATTACTATATTAGAATTGCTAAAAGGCCTTTTACTTGCTGAAAAATAGTATAAACCATCAATCAGATGACAGAAGGCATGTAAGTTTTGATCATGTTGATACTGTAGAGGCCTTAGAAATCTGTTTATTAAATATAATACAGGAGGCTTTATAGGGTTAAGGCACCTCTAAGGAAACTCTGTGGAATGGAACAAAATGCTATTTGTTTTGTCTATAACAGCAGGATGGAACATCATGTGAGAATGTCAAATAAAATAAAAACAAGAGTCATGATTTGCAGAGATGCTGGAAAGTAGGGCAGGAGGTAGAGAGGTTTGGATGAAATGAGTTCAGAAGGCTGTTATGTAACAGGCTCACAAAAACAGGAGAGCTTGGATGTGAACCTCTCTTTTTCACTCGCCTCTCTCCCGTTCCTCCCATAACCTCATTTGCTGAGCTCAATCTAAGGTCCCTTCTGCACTTTAGCAGCTTATATTACTCGAGTCAGGCAGCTGGCCTAATTTTCTGTATACTCTGTTTCTCGTTCCTTCACGTTCTCACTCTTTTGAAAAATTGTTAGTGGGGCCCGATTTGAATCAAATTGAGGAGATTAGTTGCATAATCCTGTTTTGTGTGTCTGGCTCTCATGTGCGTATTGTTTAGATGACTTTATGGCAGTGCGATCCCTTGCGTCATTGAAAACTGGTCCGCTATTTTTCTGGCTAGTGCTGGAAATTAAGCAACAATGATGTTGTTTTTCAGTGGGTGATTGAAAACAGAAAGGAAAAGCAGCAGAAAAGTGTATTCAAAAGAAGAGAGGGCAGAAGCTGATTCTCAAAAAACAGAACAGAGTGAATAAAATAGAAAATCAACCTCTCCTTTTTGAGACTGCGGAAATGTTTTTCATGACTTTAAATATTCAAAATAATTAGAGGTTGTTGTGGAAGAAGCTCATGTTAAGTAAATCTTAAAATAATGTTGTAAATATAAAAGCAGATGTGACCGCTGCAAAAACTCAGTTCGGTACTACACCCAAAGTTAACCTTGGCCAATAATGATCAACCAGCAATGATTCTGACAGCCATAACGGATTGTTTGCATTGCTTGTAATAAAAACTACATGGCATTAGTCATTTGGGTGTTTTTGATTTGTTTGAGAGCCTGATGAACTTTGACTTTATCATCTATGGTGCTTTATTTGATAAAGGCAGGCAGTAGACTTCCTCTGTGGTCAGTCGGCACTTCACAGTGCTGGGCCCTTGTGGTCAATGACAGGATGAGCGTCAACTGCTGTGAATTCTCACTGTCCAGCGATGAGCTCGTGGGCTAAAAGCAGATCACGGTAATGTTGCCCTATTATATAGAAAAGATTATAGGACTGCTTACATTAGCATATTTAATCAGAATGCAACATACTTTGGCCAGAAGACATTTGTTAAATACTGAGTGATCTGGATTTTTCCTACCACCTGATTAAGACGTGAAGGACTTCTTAAAGTGATAGTTCACCCAAAAATGACATTGTCATCATTCGCTCACCTTAATGACGTTATAAAACTATAAGACTTATTTTCTTCAGTGAATCACAAAATTTAATTAAAAAAAATTTACACAACAGTGTTGTTTTGGACTCTACTGACTTTTGAAAAGAGTTGATAAATTCTTCCAAATATTTGATTTTGTTTTCAGAAGAAAGTCATACAGTTTAGATCAACATGTGTGTGAGTAAATGATCACAGAGTTTTCATTTTTGGGTTAGCTGTGCCTTTAAGTAATTAACATATACTTTATCCATATTTTCAATCGCCATCCTTTAGTGTGTCACTTTCTGGAATTCTGTTTTTGTGTGTGTTTGTTCGAAAATGTGCGCGAGTCATGTTTGCAAGAACTGTAGCGCTGGGATAGCAGTGGGTAACCCTATCCAGTGCTTGCACAGGTGATACTGAGCTGAATATAGAGCCTTTTGGCCAGCTGGCCTTACTATTTAAAACTGAGAGAGGACCCGGGTGGAGGGGACGAGGGGGTTTGCCAACTGTTCAATATATGCGATGTATGTGAGCCTGTCAAGTTTTGACAGGCAAACTCCTGTACTTTATCTGCTAGTAAGAAAGGAAAGGTCAAAGGAGACCTACATTCTTCCTGTGACCTCCTTACTTCCACTCTCTGTGCTCATGTCAACGGGACTCCCGAGAGCCCCGCATGACACCATTTCTGAGAGTGACGTGAGAGATTTCCGTATTAAATTCCTTGAGATGTTAACTATGTGTTGAATTCCTGATTTTTAATTTTTTTTTTAACTTTTTGCAGTTGATTTTTTTTTTTACTTGTTGTGCATGCGAAAAACGCAATTAGAAGCTTATAGTTTGTGAACATATTATAAAAACTAAGAAGAAATCTTTTTGTCTTGTGAAAGTGATGTTACTGTTAATGAGAACTACATTATTTTCATACAGTGAAAAAAAAAAAAAAAAAAGTAACACTAACAATTGGAAAAACCTAAGAAAATTTTCATGATTTTCGTGAAGTTGGAATATACTGTAAATATGCTTAATTCATTTGAAGTCACTTCATTTTATATTAGTATTTAAAAATACACTACCGTTCAAAAGTTTTGGATCTTTAAGACTTGTAATGTTTTTTAAAGAAGTCTCTTATGCTCATTAAGGCTGCATTTATTTGATCAAAAATACAAAAAATCTAATCTAAATGTAAATGTAATCAAAATGTTATTACAATATAAAGTAATGGTTTCTATTTTAATATACTTTAAAGTATAATGCGTTTTTCGCATTTCTGTATTTTTGATCAAATAAATGCAGCCTTGATGAGCATAAGAGACTTCTTTAAAAAACATTAAGTCTTACTGATCCAAAACTTTTGAATGGTAGTGTATATGACAAAAATTATAAGTATTACTGCACTAATGTTCTTTTTTTATGTATATAATGTTTATAAAATATATTTTCTATTTTTAAAACATTTTTAAAGGAATTACTACTTTTAATCAGCAAAGATGCAGGAACTTGGTCAGAAGTGACAAAGACTTTTACATTGTTGCAAAATTCATGTTTCAAATAAATGCTGTTCTTTTGAACTTTTGAACAAACAATACTGAAAATAATGTCATGGTTTCCACAAAAATATTAGGCAGAACAGTTGTTTTCAACTTTGATAATAAGAAATGTTACTTGAGAAGAAAACCAACATATTAGAATGATTTCAAGGATCATGGGACATTGAAGTAGGGCCCTATGAAATCCATTTTCATTTTCCCAAATTTGTTTTTTTATTTTATTTATTTATTTATTTATTTTTTTTTTTTCCACTTTATTTTTCTGGATTCTTCTTTTTTTCGTTTTCTTTTTTCTAGACTCTGTTTTAATGGTTAAATTCATTTTTATTAATAAAAAGCGTGTCTAATTAATTGAAATAATGAAACATACAATTTAACAACAATTTATTAAAGGTTTAACAATTTAATTTAAGGCCCTATGAAAAATGTTTTTTGATAGCTTGCTGTAAGGACCTTTAAGTTTTACTTAGTAAAATGCTCATGAAGTGACTCTCAGAGCAGTTGTAGGGATTATATTCATGTGTCCATATCCTCATGTGTTGAGGCGGCAGAGGCTGAAAACACAGTGAGTGTGCTTCAGTATGTGTGTAGTAAACGAAATAGCGTGAACGAAAACATAGGGCCCTACTGAAGACTCTAGTAATGGCTGCTGAAAATTAAGCTTTGCCATCACAGGAAAAAATTACATTTGAAAGTATATTGAAACGCAAAACAGCAAAATTTAAATTTGTAATTCACAATATTACTGTTTTTACTGTACTGTTTACACACACACACACACACACACACACACATATATATATATATTATATATATATATTCTACCCTCATGAACCAGTTAAAAGAGTTGAGGGGGTGAATGGGAGTCTGCCAGATTGTAGAGCGTAAACGAGAGCCAACAGCTGAGCTGAAGCGAGCAGTCATTGGCACTCAGCAGAACCTCCTCTGTGTTGGAGGGTGAGAGACACGCTGTTGTGTGAATGTCTTCTGCTGAGTGCAGAGCAGGCTCTGTGCTCTGCCGTCCTCACCTATGTGCTTTAGCTTCATTTTCTGCCTCTGCGTGACGCAGCTGCAGAGCCTCTGCATCCACCTTTGAGAACAAAAGAGGACAAAACCGAGGATCAGAATTTGGATGAGGAAGAAACCAAGTGGAAGCTGTCTGTTCTCCAATTCTGTGATTTGAAACGCTGTAAACACTGTCGTTGTGGACTAACATACCTGTTACGGAAATCTTGCACCGTGCAGTCCGTTTTCCTCACTTTGGACCATTAATGGAATATCAGTTTTGACTTTGAGATTTACAGAGACTTTCAACACTGGATCCAAACATGCTGGACACAAACCACTGCCTTCACATTGATACTTCCTCTTTTGAGGATCAACCAATCCGAAATGGTGAAGATAAGCTGTCTGTGAGTCTGGACTGTGACAGACATGCATATCATAGCCTCAAAGAAGGTGGGCATTGTTGTTTTATGCTTTTATAGAGTATAAATAAAGCACCCTCCAGGTGTGCACCTAACTTAATACACCGAATTTAGCTTCATTAGCGTTTATCCCAAGTCTTAATGGGTCAGACCTGATTATTCTAGTGTCTTAGTGGTGAGATCACCCCAGCTGCTCGGACAGAGCCAAGAGCGAGCACCGGTTGACCTGTAAGCCGTGCCAGGCCCGGGGGCTTTGAGGACAGTCGGCAAGAAGCGTGTTTAATTAAGACCCCAGACACACAGGCTCTTCGTTTAACCCAGTTGTCTGCATGATTCGTTTTCTTTTTTCTTTTGTTTCAAGACCTGGATGTTGACGCCACACTTTCCAGGTCTCCCACGGAATTTTCCAGGCTGGCGAAGAGAAGATGGAGAGAGTGTTGGCATTTAAAAGTGTCTGATTGATTTACAGTATCAGGCCAGGTTCTCGGAGAGGTGCGAGAGGGCTTGTGTTTCTTCTTCAGTGGTTACAAAAATAGTGCCCAGCAGCTCTAAGGAGTGGGCGGTCAAAACAGCTGTTAAAATGAAGTGGGAATAGGAAGAATTTTAGAACAAATAGCGAAACTTTTCATATTCAATTTGCAAGTGAGAACCGGAGTGGGTGTTCTGGGATTTTACAGGAACTTGTGACAAAAAGGGGCTCTGATTTAAAAGTGCAGGATTCACATCCTTCACGGCTGGTCACCATTGGTTTTGTCACCTTACGCACTTCCGGAAGTGGTTTTTGCAGTGATGCCATAGAAGTACAATGTTGTGTTCCCCAAAGAAACTTCCAGTGAATAGCTCTTAAAAGAACTATTTTTCTTTGTGTGAAGTAAAGCCTTTTCCACCATAAAGAACCTTTTGTACAATGGAAAGTTTCCGTGGATGTTAAAGGTCCTTCATGGAACCACTGATGCCAATGAAGAACCTTTATTTTTTTTTATTTACTTATGGTTTATATAACAAAAAGGAGTGTTTGGTTGGTCTTGGCATGCGTAGCCGATGTTCTGGTTTCTTTATCCCCAGACGTTGTGACTGTGAAGGTCAGAACAGCTGACTAGTGCACACAAAGCAATGCCATGTGGGTGATGATGTCATTGTGTCAGGACTGACAGGTGCTCGCTTGCCTCTAAAGCGCCCTGGGATGCCATCAATACTCATGGGCCACATCCCTCCTAACATGACATTTGACATAATAGTAACTGTAATGGCTTTTTTCATAGAACAAAGCAATAATAACAAATCTCTCATGCTATCTACACACCACCCTCTTTATAATCATTGAGCAACTTACCCAGTGTGTTATGCCAGCGTATAAGTTCCTGATTTGAAGAACGCCTATTGCCTCTCAGTTGCACTTTTTGAATTCAGGAAAGTAGTTGAGTGTGATGAAATGGGAAGTATGAAAAACCACCCAAATAACCTAAACATTCGCAGTCCCTCCCCTCAGCATTCACTCTTTAGTTAGAAAGAAACTGAGAGAGGGATCTTTTGAGCTCTTGTCCTGACTATGTTATAGTCATCTGGCTGCAACTGTCCTCATGTGAATATCGAATCTGTCATTCTCTGAATCTGAACCCTTTTCCTCTCTCCCCATGCAGTTCTTCAGCTCAAACTACAACAGAGAAGGACGCGAGAGGAGCTGGTCAGCCAAGGAATCATGCCTCGTAAGTCAGATTTTACTCTTCTAGTTTCCAAGCATCACACGTTTACATATGTGCAATATTATTTGCAGCAAAAGCAGATTGCAAAGAATTAATAGGCTCATTTTGGGAATGTTTGTGAATGCTGCATATCATATATAGTTGCTTCATGAAGTATTTGGGCACTCAAGTCAATATATAAATATCTTTGCAAAATATATGAATGACATTTATAGAAATACAGCACAAACAACATTTCAAATTATAAAACAAACAATATATTGTGCAAAATTAAGGAATGAAACCAAATAATCAACATCATCAGGTCTTAGCTGAAAACACAATCTTCTATATGTCTTCTGTCCTCTGATTGATAGTTTATACTTTTTTTAGCAAGTAAAATAATTGTAAAAATGTCCACTTTTAGGTCATAGAACAATGTCTGCACCAAATTGCATATACTTTTCTCAGTTTGGGCCTCTGAATAAAATTAAGATGTATTTTCATCCTCGAGTGTGAGCTCCACATTCTCACTATATCATACTATATGAGCCATAAAAGCCTGATGTATCAAATATGATACAAAATATAAAATTCATATGCAACCTTTTATAGATTTTCTTTTATATTTTGTCTAAAGGTAGAATAAACTTGCCATTTAAAAACATTTTTTTCTGACTGGCTTTATGCAACAAATTGGTTGGCTCCCTGAGAAAATCTCTAGCATCGTGTTTTCAGATGATATTTAGTATGCATTAACTTTCATTCATTAAGTGAGTGTCCAACCATTGAGTGTCCAAAAACTTTGAGGCCACTGTATATTCAAAGTTAGGTATAATGACAGAATTCTAAGATATTTGTTTCTCAATTTAGCCACAATGACATTCAGACTCTTGATATGGTACTATTTGTTGGTATGTGAATAAGTTGCTGTTGTGGTGCAGCTGTGGCCACAAGTATTTCATGTTACTATTCGGATATTGCTACATTCACAGCTGCTCATTCTGCATGAAATCGACAATGAAATGAAATATTTCAACAATGCTTATGTAGCAATCAACACCCATTCAAAAACAATAATAGTGAGCTATCTACGTTTATGCATTACACTGCATTACACTGCATTATGCAGCCTTAAACATGTATTTTGCTTATAGGCTTCAGCAGGCATTTAAGGATGGGACTGTTTTCTAGATGTGGTCTGGTATAGAAGACTGACTCTTGACTCTTGATTGCTAACACAGTCATTGTGAAAAGGGCCTGTTGTTGTTATCAGTTGGATCTACTTCCCCTATTGTTTCCACTTCCTTATTCTATGTTCTGCTCATCAGGCGAGAGGATTTGCAGCCTTCACACTGTGCTGTCTATGTGGCCTCTGTGGGAAGGAGGAAGTGCTCAAGCAGCTCTAGCTTTGCTCTTTAAAAGCGACAGCCAAAAATGAACTGTTTTGTTAACTTTAAACAGCACTAAACATGTGTATTACAATATTAATCGACAATTGCACTTGCTGCACACATAAGCCTGCAGGATTACATTTAAGATTTCAAAACTGTTTAATGTAACTGTATGAGGGTAGTTGACACATAACATGTCAACTGCCTTTTTCATCAAAGATTTTAGATTAAATTTATATTGAAAGTCTAAGAGAAAGTTTATACTTTTGGGTTTTTCTCAATTTTTTTTTTATTCACCTTTTTGCCTCACAATGCAGGTTATGTCAGCTTTCCTGATGTTTTTAATGTAATTTATCCACAACTCTACAGTATAAGCTTCAGAAACTTGCGTAACTAAATATCAGTATTATGTGTATACATATTTTTTAAATATTCTGAAGAAATTATGCTTTCTAAGGTAGCAAGGCTACATTTATTTGATCAAAAACTCAGTAATATTGTAAACAGTAATATTGTGAAATATTATTACAATTTTAAATAACTGCTTTCTATTTCAACATTTTTTTAAGTTTATTCCTGTAATAGCAGAGCTTAACTTTGACCATTACTCCTTCAGAAATTATTCTAATATGCTGATAAAACCTTACTGACCCTGTACTTTTGGTTTATTTTTGTGAGCCTCTGCTGCACAGAGATTAAGCAGATCATTGCTGACCCTGCCTTGTGGTTTCCGATATTTCAATTTAGTTACCTAATCTTGGCTGTTACATCACATTCTTACTCTGTTGTCCCTTTCATAGTAAAGTTCAATCACATGTGCAGTTTACTGTCCTTGTTTTTTTGTTTCAACTCTCTTTTAGAGAAATAATGTCTGCTGTTGTGATAGTAAATATATACTGTACATGCACTGTACAAGTAGAGTTAACTACCAATGTAGGAATATACTTGTTTGGTATACTCTAAGATGACCAGTAGCACACTATTTAGCCAATAAATACATTTTTGAAAAAGTAAAGTAAATGGATGTACACACTGGCTGAACTCCCTTTGTTCTTTCAGCAGGTGATTTGAGCCAATCTGATATAAGAGGATGTTCTGTTTTTTTTCACGTATGACCTTTCAGTATGACCTTTAATGATGAGTTTTTCATTCTTCTTACATAGTTCCTCAATATCAAATATGATTCATTAAGGGAACAGGTGGGCACAGATACATGACTACTTGAAAACTCATGGCAGTGATTAAATGAAAACACAATATGCATTGGGCCGCTGTTTGGAGTGGTTAGTTCACACAGGAAGCATTTTGGTGTTCGCTGCACTCAATCTTGAACACAAAGTAAGACTGTTTCTGTCTCTATTCTGTACACAGCACTGAAGAGTCCGGCTGCCTTTCACGAACAGAGGAAAAGTCTGGAGAGAGCACGTGTGAGTGACCTTATCTCTTTCCTTTTGAAGAAAAAGAGGTTCTGCTTAAAAAAAAAATTTTTTTAAAAACTTGTCATCTTTGATTGACACTTGTTTTCTCTTCTACTGATGCAGACTGAGGATTACCTGAAGAGGAAGATCAGGAGTCGGCCTGAGAGGTCAGAACTGGTCAGGATGCACATCCTTGAAGGTGAGTGTCACATCGTTCTTTTTAAAATATGAAAACGGAGTAATATTAAATGATCAAAGTATGTTTCTGTCTCTTCCAGTAGACCATTTTCACAGTGAAAGGGTCCATAGCCATAACCTTATCCTGACATGTTCCTGTTCGAGAGTGAAGAAGCTGTTTATATTTTTCTATAACATTTGTATTTTTTTCCATTTCTGTTACAACAGAAACAGGTAGTTGATCAACATGCCAAAATACTAATTGAGTCAGTAGACTCTCAGAGGGGAATTTAGATGGTATTTTCATCAAAGGAAGTGATTCAGTTGTTAATAATCATATTTGTTTCACCCACAGAGACCTCAGCCGAGCCCTCACTGCAGGCCAAACAGCTGAAGCTGAAGAGAGCCCGACTGGCAGATGATCTCAATGATAAGATCTCCCACCGCCCTGGTCCCATCGAGCTCATCCACAAGAACATCCTCCCTGTTCACACGCTCATTGGTTAGTCTGTAACCACTGTCAAAAACAGCATTTATGTTGCATGCACTATTATCGCAATATCAGCTGTGTCAGTGTTACTGTTTAAACACCATAAGCATTTTCTCCACAAATGACAACAGTGCAAAGTTGACAAAAAAGAGGAAACTTGACCTACATTTATTGTCAATAAAGTTCCTGTGTCATTTTAATTGCATAGCAGTTCAGTAAACTTCAGTAAACAAATAAATAGCCAGTTTGTTCACTTAGAAGATTCACTCGCACTGATTCGTTCACAACTCAAATTATGTTAAATATAAGTGAAGTTTTACTGTTATAAATGTCTTAAGAGGATAGTTACCCAAAAATGAAAATCCTGTCATCATTTAATCACCCTCATAGATTTAAACCACTTGATTCATGGAATAATTTTATGACGCCTTAATGGCCTTTTTGGATCTTCTATGTTTTGGTTACCTGGACTTTCAGTGGAGATACAGAAACCTCTTAGGTTTCATTAAAAAAATCTTTAAAAAAAAAAAATCTTAAGGGTTTGGAATGACATGGCTTTGCGTAATCAATGACAAAGTTTTCATTTTTGGGTGGACTATACCTGTACATGTGTCCATACACAGATCAGGCAACCAATTTCTTATGTGTATTTTCAGGTACAGAGTCTCCGAAGGGTGAGAGCTCCTCACTGGACGAGGACAGTAGTGATGCCCTGTCACCGGATCCCCAGTGCAGTCAGGACTCTCCTTTGGGACTTGCCCCTCATCACTCCCCCTCTGGTATGCTGAAAATGAATGGAGACCTCTCACCCACTCAGGTATATGGCTGTTTCAGTTGATCAATATGAGATGGATGGAATATTGCTTTTGTGCTTTCAGTAAGCTAGAGGGCAGCACTGCTCTACACTTAAAGGGATCATTCATCCAGATACACCCAACATGTCATCATGTTGTTTTAAACCTGTATGATTGTTTTCTTCCATGCTACACAAAAAGCTCAATTAAGTAGAATGTCCCAGCTCCTCCTTTTCCATTTGTATTGTAATTTTTGAGTGAACTGTCGCTTTAAATTGGTTTTTATTTTAAATTTCCTCATCATTATAAGCCACAAATCAACATCTGCAAGTTTAAGAACAGAGAGGAAATGTAAGAAATGCATTTAGGACCACATACTGTATTTAATAAGTGTATTTATTGTAGTTCCTCACTCAGGCTCCACCTCCTCCTCTCGTTGCATCTGATGCCTCTCCACCACAGAATCTAACCAGTGAAACTAACATGACAAACTCTTTGCGTCCACCGACGGCACATACAAAGGTAAAGTGAAAACCATTAAACCTGTCACCGGTTTCATTTTTCAGTCTAAACCAATAAAAATGTGATTTCATCACTCATTTTTTATGTTCCTTTGCCTCACCATAAGCAGCAGTCCAAGTCCAGCTCAGATCGGACATCTCAACGATCCAAGAAACCCAAAGATAACAAGCCCAAAGTAAAGAAACTGAAGTATCACCAGTATATCCCACCTGACCAGAAGAACGACCGGGAGCCTCCTCCTCAGCTGGACTCCTCATACGCTAAGATCCTCCACCAGCAGCAGCTATTTCTTCAGCTTCAGATCATCAACCAGCAACAGCAGCACTACAACTACCACACTATCTTACCCGCACCTCCAAAGTGAGTACAGCCACACAGGATATGGTAACCTTTACTGTGTTGTGTATAATTGTGTATGTGCTTATTATGCCATAATGTGCATGGGGTTGGTAAGGTTTTTTTTTTTTTTTTTTCCTATTTTATATGTAATTATATGATTTAAAAAATACATAAAAAATGGTAATATTACAAATTTTTATTACAATTTAAAAAAGTTCTTTTCTATTTTAATATATCTTAATGCCATTTATTCCAGTGATGGCAAAGCTGAATTTTGAGTAGCCCTTACTTCAGTCTTCAGTGTCACATGATCCTTCAGAAATCATTCTAATATGCTGATTTGGTTCAAGATAAATTTCTTATTCATCATCAATGTTGAAAACAGTTGTGCTTGTATTATTTTTCTTTTATAAAGTTCAAAAGAATAGCATTTATTGGAAATCTTTTAAACATTATAAATGTCACTTTCAATCAGTTTAATGCATACTCACTGAATAAAAGTACTGATTTCTTTACAAAAAAGAAGTCTTACTGCCCCCGAACCTTTGAACGATAGAGTATGTCTGCTAGAGCAGTGGTTCTCAACCGGTGTAGGTTATGACCCAAAACTTGGTCACTTATCTGTTTTGCTTTTGTCACAAAAGATTACAATTTAAATAATAATAATAAATGCAAATAACCACATAATCATGAATAATTAGAATAACAAAATACACAAAACTGTACAAAATAAAACAAAATATGACCCATATTAAATGCAGGTTACATACATAAGCTTGGTTCTGAAGCAAAACTAGTTAAGAGTCACCATTCTAGAGAAGTGTAGACCACCTAACTGATTTAACTATAAATCAAAAATAAATCTGTTCAAATCCAGACTTCCTGCTGAAAAGCAGCAACCATCCACCAATCCAGGCCCCTCCCCTTCCCAGACTATTTCCACATGCTCTACAGTCTCCTCCAATCAGAATGGGCCCAATCGTCAGAGCCAGCCTACAGTGGGAGGAGCTAAGCCCAGCACTTTGCCTGCAAACCTGGATGAGTTCAAAGTGGGTAACAGTTTATTTACTTAAACTAAAGCTGCGGTTCCCAATTCCAGTCCTCTGCATCCCAATTCCATAACTCTGCATATTTCGTATGTATCTCTTATAACATACGACGTTTGTTCTGTTCGACCGTATGTGCCCTGCGAAGTGGACATCACCGAATATTCCACCATGATTCCAGTTCGAAGCGAGCGTATGTGTTACATACGAAGGGCATTAAAGTGTGCGAGACGTTAATTTAAATATTTTACCTCTGTAAATAAATACTATGTCACTTCACACTTCTCTAGTAAGACTCGTCTGTGTGTGAAGACGCTGCGGAGCGCAAATCCGTGAATGAATGTTCCGAAGTGAAGTAAACTTCAACGGATTTCCCCTGCTCAGGTAGTAGGGAGCAATGAACACTGTGTAGGGATCATATCAGTCGGAACACAGTTCACGCACGTAGTTCTCTTCTAACAAGCTGGTTACCTGAATCAGGTGTGTTAACTAAGAGAGACATGCAAAATATGCAGAGAGGAGTGGCACGAGGACTGGAATTGGGAACCGCTGAACTAAAGCAATAACACTGACCACTAATTCTGGCGATTTTGGTTCCAGTATTTTTCCCACTTTGTCTATGGGGATTTTTTTTTTTTTTTTTAAATCCTCATTATATCGAAGCCATGAACCAAGCCAACCAGCTCTGAAATTAATCATACTATTACAACCTTTGGAGAAAATGATGTGAATTGTTACTTGCCGATCTCAGTCATTTCACTCTTGTGGATCTCTCTTCCAGGTTGCTGAACTTAAACATGAGCTCAAATTGAGGGGTTTGACAGTATCGGGCACCAAGAATGATCTCATCGAACGACTGAAGAATTACCAGGAGCAGAACGGTGGTTCATCAGCTGTAGCTGCGAAAACTGCCCCTGCTCATGTACCACAGATGTCAGTTCAGTCATCTGGTGCCGCCCCACATCAACCCCTGAAAGACACGGCTGTTCCAATGTCAGCTTTTCCCGTAGCGGCTACCACTAGGGTCCACAGTACAACTCCACCTCAAATCATGCGCTTCAGCAGCACTAGTTCCTCTCCTCCTGCATCTCCTACTCCCTCTGACCGCTCTCTGGCTGGTTTGAGTCCCGATGAGACCAGCTGCAATGGAGATGTGTTTGGGGAAATGGTAGGTCTTTGGGTTTTAAAAGAAAAAGCAGAAATTGGAGGTGCACAAAATATCGGTCCTGTTTACTTTCTTTTAAGAACTTGTGTTTCTCCATTAACAGGTTACCTCACCTCTCACCCAGCTCAGCCTGCACCCCTCTCCAGACCACCCATCCCCAATTAAAGAGGAGTCTCATGGGCAGATGCAGACCTCTTGCAGCCTTTCTCACCTGGTTCCGCTGCCAGCCGCACAGACTCAGGATCCAGGTCCTGTGGCAGCATCAGGATCTGCTGTGTCTCCTCTGGACAAAGACCAAATGCTTCAAGAGAAGGACAAGCAGATCGAGGAGTTGACACGCATGCTTAGGCAGAAGCAAAGGCTGGTGGAGACCCTGCGCTCTCAGCTGGAGCAGGGTAAGCGTGGAGCAGCCACAGAAGTTACGGACAACACAGGTAGCACTGAAATACCGTTGCTGTCTAACGGAGTGGAAGTGAAGGTAAAGGAAGAGTTTAAGGATGAAATGGACACAACAGAGGACCTGCAGAACCAAGTCCAGCCCCAAAAGAAGATCCAGACGCAGTGTTCGCAGCAGACTCTGCTCAGACTGCAGCAGATTCACCGGCTGCAGGTGCAGCAGCAGCAGCAAATGCTGGTGGACCTACCAAACATACAGCAACAGAAGACACAGTTACTGCAACAGCAAAAGCAACAGCAAAAACAACAGCAGCAAATGGACCCAACGAAACTGCAGCAAGAGCAAGGAAAAACACAGGTGTTGCTGTTGCAGCAGCAGAAGACACAGCTACTGCAACAGCAGCAGAAAGCGCAATTACTGCAGCAGCAGAAGGCGCAGTTACTGCAGCAGCAGCAGAAGGTACGGTTACTGCAACAGAAGACTCTGTTACAACAGCAGCAGAAAACTCAGTTGCAGCAGCAAAAGAAGACACAGTTGCTGCAACAGCAGCAGCAACAAAAGTTGCAGCAGCTCATCATCCAGCAGAGGCAGCAAAAGCAGCTACAAAGCAGTCAGAAGAAGCAGCAGAAGCCACAAAATCAGCCACAGCAGCAGTTACAGACACCGCAGGTCAGCAATGTTTCCAGCTTATCTAATAGCTTAGATATTTGTTTGGATGGCATTGCATGCCTTTTGTTTCATGCAGTTCTTGCCACTGTTTAAAATTTTTTTTTTTTTTTTTTGTTTTTTGTTTTTTTACAGGTTTCACAGGTGTTTGTCAACCAGCAGTCTAGCACTCAAATTACTACGTCTTTCCCACTGGATCTCCTGAAAGCTCATCCCACACCTACGTTGGTCACTGACAGCAATGGCAACCGTTATCTGATTGCACTCACAAGTAATAGTGTGGATAGCCTGACTGGAAAGTCTCCTCAGAACAAATCCAATGGACGGATTACTCTACAGGTGACTAAACAACAGTTTATCTATTAATGTCTTAATTTCATTTATATATATATATATATATATATATACAGTACAGGTCAAAAGTTTGGAAACATTACTATTTGTAATGTTTTTGAAAGAAGTCTCTTCTGCTCA
>JAFVLL020021755.1:0-29586 GCA_021397915.2 Tor tambroides
CCAGATTTTCAAATAGTTGTATCTCGGCCAAATATTGTCCTATCCTAACAAACCATACATCAGTGGAAAGCTTATTTATTCAACTTTCAGATGATACATAAATCTCAATTTCGAAAAATTGACTCTTATCACTGGTTTTGTGATCCAGGGTCACATATACACAAACCATGGCCTAATTAGACCAGAGTAAAATAAAGAAAGAAGGAAAATCGCTTGCATGTAGAACTCTAGATGTTGTGGAGTAGGAAAACAAGACTGCTCGATGTTCAGAGAAAAACGACAGGAAAAAAGATGTGAAAAAAGTAGGGTAAAGAAAATCAAGATATTGAGAAAAAAAGTGAGATGGAATGTAGAAGGAAAGACATAATGAGGAAATGTCAGGAGAAGAAAATTAAGAGGCTGAGAGTGAAGAGGAAACATGAAGATGTGAGTGAGAACAGACCAAATGAGGAGAAGTTGCTGTATTTCCTAACCACCAAGGCACCTGGAAGACTTCCTGAGTCTCCATAGCAACAGGGGGCGGGGAGAGAGGAGATCGAGCCAGTGATTGGATGACAGTGTGTATGTGGAAGAGAATGGATATGAAGATTGGAGACATACACATACATAAATCTATACCATCTACTCTTCGGGTACAGACTTTGCATTCAGTCTTCTGCAGTGTCATATCAGCTATGTGTCTTTATTATTTAGAAGTTCTTAGAGCATTTTTTGAGGGTGATATATATTTGGGGTGACTTTTTATCTATTTATTTTATATCATTTTATTTATATTCATAAATGTATTTGCACAAATCAAAGTCTATTATCAAATTTATGACAATTATTTATATATATATATATATATATATATATATATGGGTAGTGAGAGAGAGAGAGAGAGAGAGAGAGAAATCACTTATAAATTGATATGCTTATAAAGTCACACTACAGAGCTGCACCAGCAGGCCTACAACAAATCCAGCTCCATGAGGTCTCCTATTCGAGATAAGAGTGATTGTAAACCCAGCAAAGTCAGAGATAAGTGTGTGAGCCACATAAACCTCATGATTAGCGCTTTCAAGGAGCTGCACCAGGGGGCCCTTGTGGTAAAACACAGCCAAAGAGTTTGAGGACACTGTAGGAGAGTGAGCTCTGTCATGCAGCTCCATCAATGGGCTTATTCAAGTCAAAACTTCAACGCATATTTCATGAGAATTAAACAGTGATCCTGCTATGGAGCTACAGGGGGGCTGCTCTGCACTACAGTCTACACCTCTGTAACATTTCTCCCTTAATTGGTTAAGGTTTCTTGTACCAAATGTAGCAAGGAAAATCTCTTTCCCATTCTGTCTTGCTCCTTTTACACACGTGCACATGTCCCATGACCCAAATAACGGCAATGGTCATGTGACTTCTTGCTAATGCTTGTGAATTGAGCTCAAGTTGCATGATGTCATAAACAACCAATTACAGAGTTCAGTTTGTACTTTTGCTTCAAAGGAAAACAGTTTTCAAGAAGAACTGTGAAGTATTTAGAAATGAGTCAAACATGAGACTCTAAAATGACTTGCTAAGTGAGTTTCAGTTTTTTTTTTTGAGTGACAGATTTCCAAACATGAAGAACTCACACACGGCATAATCCACCTGGAACCACACAGAGTGTTCTCAGAACATCCGCTCAATAAGCTGCTTTTGCACAGAGAAACTACAAAAATAAACTTTCACATTCTGTGAAGAAAATTAAAGTGCTGCAGGAGTCACCGCTATGCAAAGGTGTTGCTTGGTCATTGCTATGCAGTTTCTAGGGGTCTCAGTGATTGCTAGGGTGCTACTTGATAGATAGATAGATAGATAGATAGATAGATAGATAGATAGATAGATAGATAGATAGATAGATAGATAGATAGATAGATACAACATTATTTAACTATTAATTATATAAAATTGTATTGCAATAATAACAATAATAATATTAATTATTATTATTGTTATTATTATTATTATTATTTAGCAACACAAAAATTATTACACAGCTCAGTATAATAATACTAATATAATTATTATTATTATTATTATTATTATTATTATTAAATATATAACAATAACAACTATTACTATTATTAATATTTTCATTATCTAGTATTATTATTATTGTTGTTGTTGTTGTTGTTAAATACATAACTACTACTACTACTACTACTATTACTTTATTATTATTATTATTATTATTATTTAGCAACACTAAAATTATTACACAGCATATAATAATTATAATAATAATAATTATTATTATTATTATTATTGTTAAATACATAACAACAACTACTACTACTATATTGTTATTAGTAGTAGTAGTAGTATTATGAAGTTAATAATAATTAGTAATATTTAGCAATTCTAAAATACTCACATAGCACAGTAAAATAAAGTTAATGTTATATTATTAATGAATATTATTAACTAAATTCCAATGGCAATAATAAAAATGTAAATAATTCTTTGAATGAATTAATTATACATTTCTGGGTTTTTTAATTAATAATCTGGTTTATAGATTGATACAGATATCTTGGATCCCTCCTTCAGTGTAAGTCTGTGATTTTACACCTATTTTTATAAAATAAGCAAATCTGGTTGGTTGGTTGGTTGGTTGGTTGGAGAAATAAAAGTCATTGCATTTGAGGAGTCAAATCATAAAGGGTTACACTCTGAAGTTTATTCATTAGGGTTTGTTCTAGGGCTGGGTGATATATCTCATGCGATATGCATGCGCATCTCGTCAGTAAAGCCGGTTCCTTGATTAGCGGTAAATCTCCATCACCTGTTTTCAAATGGAGCGGCGTTTAATTCACAGAGCCGTAGTTCACTGACAAGCTACGCAATATCGAGTTCATTACCGCAGATGAATCGCCTTCAATAATGAACGCGATATTGCGTAGCTTGTCAGTGATCTACGGCTCCGTGTATTAAACGCCGCTCCATTTGAAAACAGGTGATGGAGATTTACCGCTAATCAAGGAACCGGCTTTACTGACGAGATGCGCATGCATATCGCATGAGATAAATCGCCCAGCCCTAGTTTGTTCAAATCCCTAAGCTCAAGCATATAAGCAATAGCAATGCCTTGGAAAGTAGCACTAATAATCAAAGGTTCCCTTTTTGGGTAAATTGAAATAAACCCTCTGGCTTTGGCGTTTCAGTCGGCTTTTAGAAACTGCTTTCAAGCCGATCTAAGATCAGCTCACTCCCGTCCAAAACACTGCAGCGCCTGTCTTAAATCAAGGCAAAGGCGACTGGTAGCCAAAGGGTGAGAGTAGTTACACTGATCCAAGAACGCAATAAATCCCCTGATTACAGCATTACGGGCAGCTTTATTGATTCCATTTGAGTAAACAGTGTGAGAGATGGAGTACAGCACGAGAGAAAAAGAAAGAGAAAGTTTGAGAGAGAGCGAAAGCTGTTTTCCTTATTCTGTTGGCCAGAGCTCTGATTGACAGGACACACATGGATACAATTGTACACAATCACAAAAGCACCTCCACTGCACACATGAACACACACATTTCTGGAACCTAATAGCGAGCGTGACTCACTCCAGGCCTGCACACGCACACACACACACACACACTCACATACAGGTTACTAATGGATAGTGTGAATCAAGTCCGGACATGCATTAGTGAGCACAGTATCAGGTTTCAGGAGACATATGTGCACTTGGACTGACAACACAGTTGCATACACATATACACACTCTATACAGATCAGGGCTCTTTCTGGTGGGCCGCGAATCAGAAGGTTGTTCTGTGATGCTGAATGAGCAGCAGCCAAACACTGAGTCATCAAAGCGTACTGACTGCCACACGACCACAGCAAGTCAAATTTGCAACAGACCCTGTGAAATCAACATTTTGTGGCTTTCAGTCCATTTGTGTTCCATTTGAGGTCAAATATATGCTAGTGCACTCTATGCAGTGACAAAATTCATTTTAGCAGACAGACGTGTTTAAAATTTACAGTCATTCTCTAACGTGAACTCGGACCAAAATTATTGATGACTCATCCTGGGCTACATACACTACCTTTTAAAAGTTTGGGGTTGGTCATTTTTTTAATGTTTTTGTCTCTTATGCTCACAAAGGCTGCAATTACTTAACCAAAATACAAGCAGTAATATTGTGAAATATTACAGATTAAAATACTAGTTTTTTAACATGTTTTAAAATATAATTTATTTCTTTGATGGCAAAGCTGAATTTTCAGCATAATTACTCCAGTTTTCAGTGTCACATGATCCTTTAGAAATCATTCTAATATGCTGATACGGTGCATTGCTGATTATTATCAATGCTGAAAATAACATGTTGCTTAATATTTTTTAGGATTCTTTTATGTATAGAAAGTTTAAAGAAATCATTTATTTGAAATGCAATTTTTTGCAACATTAAAAATGTCTTTACTTTCACTGTTGAACAGTTTAATGCATTATAGCTGAATAAAATATTAAAAAATAAAATAAAATCTTTTGAACAGTAGTATAGACTTTTGTACAATCAAATGCTCTAGAATGAAAAGTCTAGCTCTGGCAGCCCCAAATTTCTGTGTAATTTCTTTTACCATACTCTGAAAAAAAAAAAAAAAACGATAGCAACAATTTATGTAGGTTTTATAATTCACACAAAAAGTCATCCCACTCATGTTTCATGAATGATGCTTTGGGCCAGATTTACTAACAGCTTTCACCAGCGCAAACTCTTTTGGTGTTAAAATAGTACTGTCAGGATTTACTAAAGACTAAAGACTAAAGAATTAGTACGTGGACACAGTTATTTTTCCGCCTGACCTTATTGAATATGCATTTGTAGGAGTTTCTCTTTCAGACACAAAATTTATGGGAGGAGAGTATTAAAATGAATCATGCAACGTGATTTACTAACGTTTGTGCTCATCAAATTACTGGTATTTGCGCCATTATTTAATGCCCAACAAAAACATGTCTTACAGCAGGCACTAATTTGCGCTGCTCTTGGTAGATTGCGCTGGTAATTATGAAAATGATCTGGCTGAGTCTGTGTTCTTTAATGTGCGCGTTGTCAGTAAATCACACGCAGAATTTTCCCCTCCCATCTGCGCTTTTATGGAATTGTGCTCTAACGCTAATTTGCCCTGTTTAGTAAAACTGACCCTTAGTATGTCGATAAAACTGAAAATCCCACATGATAAAGTGTGATTTTGTAAACTGCTCGGTCACTATTTCTATCATGCTGCATAGCCCCGCCCACAGTGAAATCTCACAGTGAAATTACAGTTTATTAAATGGTTGACTGTGACTTAAAGTGACACTCCACCCCAAAATGAAAAATTTGTCATTAATCACTTACCCCCATGTCGCTGCAAACCCGTAAAACTTTGTTTGTCTTCGGAACACAATTTAAGATATTTTGGATTTTCATTTTGGGGTGGAGTATCCCTTTAATGTTGTGCTGTGCTGATCTTCAATAAGACACCCTGAACAAATTGTTCTTCCATTCCTCTCTAGCATCAAATTACAGGAACAGTCTACTTCTGTCATCATTACACACCCTTGTGTAATTCCAAACAATAAACCATCTTTGAATAACTATTAAATACGTAATGTACTCTGACTAATTATGCTCTGTTCCTTACCCTTTGGTTACCAGCTTTGATCTTTTCTGCACTTCCCAAAATTGCAACTTTGATCTGAGGTCAGTCTGAAATTGTAACTTCAACCAAACCCCACCACAGACAAAGAGGGAATCCAATGCTCTTAATGTGACCCCAATCCTGACCCTGCAGACTTGCCAAGGCAAATCTGGAAAGATCTGTGGAATTCAATTGCAACTTTATAAGATATCAAGTCCCGATTATGAGAAATACTGTGACTTCATATCTCATAATGACTTTAAATCTTACATTTGTGACTTTGTTTCTCTTAAAAGCAACTTTATTTCACAATGTGACTTTGTCTTGATATATGACTTTAGATTTCATAACTGCAACGTCGTTTGATATAAAAATCAGAATTACAAGAAACAATGTGACTTTATGTCGCTATGTGACTTTATATATGACAGTTGAGACTGTATATGTCTCCAAATTGTTATTGTATATCTTATGATATGACTTGAGATTTAACAACTGACTTTATTTTGACTTTATATCTCACAACATGACTTACATCTCCAAATTGTTACAGTATATCTTGTGATGTACAGTAATTTTAGATCTACCAATTGACTTTAAACCTCACAATATGACTTTAAATTTCACAATTGCAACTTTGTGAGACAAAGTCACAATTACAAGAAACAATGTGACTTTATATGTTGCAATGTGTCTTTATTTTCTTGTTATTGTTACTGTATATCTTGTGATGTGACTTTAGATCTAACAATTGACTTAATTTCTCCTAACTGTGACTCTCGCAATATGACTTTCAATTTCACAATTGTAACTTTGTGAGATATAAAGTCACTGCTTTTTGTAATTGTGACTTTATATCTCGCAGTTGCAACTTTATATCTTAAAACTGTTACTGCATATCTTTAAATTTGACTATAAATCTAACAGTTATGACTATTTCTCCGAAACTGTGACATTTACTGTTATGACTTTATTTCTCCCAACTGTGCCTTTGTATCACACAACGTGACTTGTCTTATTTTATTTTCAAGTTAATTTAACAATTAGCCTTTTTACACAGTTGCAAACAGCTGAGGCGGAGCTGCAGAGATCTTTGGGTTGTGAAATGACAGATTGTCAGATGTTCTATGTGTCACCAGAGATGCCTGATTCAACTTACGGGTCCATTTTAAAATGAATCACACACTGACACACAATTCCCCAAATGTGTCATGTATTCCTCACCTGTCTCTTGTTACATTTGGTGAATGTGTGTAACACACACACACACACACACACACACACACTGGAGACTAAAAGAGAGCAAGAGAGCACTTTGGCATTGGCATACACATGAGTAACTGTGGGTGTCCACGCTGACTATTTCAACAGCATATGTAGGGCAGCCAGCAGCAGGGACGGAGGGCTTTGGCAGTCTCGTCTGCCCACACCCAGATTTAGCCCCCGTTCTCCTCAATCTCTCCATATGAGGAGCCAGAACTGGTTTGAACCCCAATGACAGCTCCACACTGACCTCAGATCAGTAATACAGAGCTGGGCCAGGTACCGTTGTGAAGACATAATCAGGGCACGCTGTACTCTTATTGACTTTGGTGCAGTGTCAGCACTGCAGGCAGCTGATACTCACTAGTGTAGTCTCACTGACCTGACATGTATAAGGACCTGTTGCATTGGTTGAATATGGTGTGTATTCTGTAAAGAAACAGGAGATTGGCAAAGTGTAGTAGCAAATTCTGGTGTCACAATAAACAGATTTGAGAGTTCTATGCACGCTTTTATGGAAGCTTGTTTCCACCTTGAAGTGCAATTAACAAATAAATAAAAAAGGTAACTGACAATGTATACCTCACAATTGTGACTTTGATTCTCATTATTGTCTCCTAATTTTGTCTTCAATATCAAGATTTATAAACGATTTTGTTTCTCGTAAATGCAGCTTTATCTCTCAATGTGATTTTATAATTCTCAAAATTACTATATCTCGCAGTTTGACTTTTTTCGCAACTTTACTTTCAATTTCTTATTAGCAAATTGTGATATAAAGTCGCAATTATGAAATACAATGTGACTATTTTGCAATGTGACTTTATAAATTGCAGTTGCAACTTTACTGTATATCTTCATATGTTACTGTATATCTTACGATTTTGCAACATTGTAAGATATAGTCGCAATTACTTTATATGCAGCTTTATATTTCACAATGTGACTTTACATATTGCAATATAACTTTAAATCTCACAAATGTGACTTCATATCTCGCAGTTTGAGTTTAAATTTCATATCTTGCCATCTGACTTTAATTTACAGAATATTTCGCAGTTTGCCTTTAAACTTCAGAATATTTCACAATTTGACTAAATTTTGCAATATAACTTTAAATTTCACAACTGAAACATTGTATCTCATAATTGTGACTTTATACCACACAATGTGACTATTTTGCGATGTGACTTTATAACTCACAGTTGCGACTTTATATCTTCATATTGTTACTGCATATCTTACGATTTTGCAACATTGTAAGATAGTCGCAATTACAAGAAACAATGAGACTTAATATCTCGCAATGACTTTAATTCTTGCAGTTCTCGTAGATATAACTTTATATTTCACAATGTCAATTTATATATTGCAATATAACTTTAAATCTCACAATTGTTACTTCATATCTCACGGTTTGACTTTAAATATTTCGCAATTTGACTAAAAATTTCATAATATGACTTTAAATTTCTTAACTGCAACTTATATAAAGTTATATAAGTTATATAAACGTATATAACTTACATAAAGATATAAATTTGCAATTACGAGATATGATGTGACTATTTTGCAACGTGACTTTATAACTTGTAGTTGCGACTTTATTTCTTCATACTGTTACTGTGTATCTAACAATGTATCTTTATATATAGCAATAATGACTTCATTTCTCACAATTGTGACTTTTTATGTCACAAGTTGATCTTATTTTAAAATTTATCTCAAAATGACCTTTTTACACAATTTATCTTTTTTACTCTGAGATGACAATATATATAAGACATAATTTAATTTAATTCTAAGGGACAGAAAGAGGATGAAAATTGCAACAAAATTACAACCACTTTGGTGCAAGAAATCTTGACTAACATTGTAAGCAACCTTCAGGGAAAAAAAATAATAAAATGATACAAAAGTAACAGTAGAAAGCGGACCTTGAAAGAGCCTCAAATAGAAAAAGAAACTCAGTCCATGCTTTGTTGAATGTCTACTACAGCGAGTGAGAGAGAGAACATGTGTGTATATATCAGTGTGTGCCAAGGGACTTCCCCCAGGAGAGTGGCAGTGCCCAAAGTAACTGTGTGGTTCTGTGTGTCTGTGTCTACTGTAACCAGGTGCAGAGAAAACCCTAGCAAATCTGGGTCACTCGAGAAAACCAACACTTCACATACACTGGACATATAAACGCGACCTGTTCTCATTCCTGCCAGCGACATAATTACATATTCCACATCTGTACATCACAATGACTATACCCACACAGAAACAGTGCTTCAAAGTCAGACACATTCATTATTCCAAGCCTCTGAATAATTTCCATGTTTTGTGCCAACCAGTCTAACTTCAGCACAGGGGATCAAACGGAGGGACGTGCCCATCCCAGCGACAGTGTGTGTATAAATTGTACAGTGAAATCTCCAGAGGGAAGAGTTTAAACAAACATAGTCCTCCCTTTCAGAGAAAGACTTCTACAACTAACTCAGTTTAAAGCTGGCTTCCCGTGCACACCCTTCCTTTTGGGGTTTTGAGTGAGTGTTTGGCTGAATTGTAGACCAAAGACAGATCCATTTATTTATATTGAACGACCTTATTCACAAGATTTGTGCCACACAACTTAAATAACAGTGATATCAAGTGACTAAAACATTCAGTAACTGTGTGGTAGGTCACAAGGAGTCAGACGCTCCAGGCACAAAAGCTCTTCCAGTTAGAAGGCAGCAACATTACATGTACATTATTCTTTGCAGAGAAGGCAATTCCAAAATGAACTGCAACTATCAGTGTGATTTAAAAAATACTCTAAAATATCAAAAATAGCTTGAGACTATTTCATCTGATATTTTTAAGGTATTTTATGCTTATAAAAAAATAATTATTATAAAGAAAAAAATTAGAAAGAAAAAATATAGTTCAAAATGCAAATGGCAGGTTAAAAATATAATCTTTGTAAACAAAGTTATTCATGTTGGTTAAAATTTGGGAAAAAGTAGTTAAACCATCCTAAAAAGTTATAAAATATTTTCCTCACAGTTCACATCTTGAATGCATGTGAGTGTACAAATAATTGTTTTTAAAAAAATAATCTTTAGGGTAAAAATAAACAGATATTTCAATAAATATATTTTTGGGGTTTAGTCCATTTGAGCTTAACTAACATTGCATTTTCATAACAGGTAAACATATCTAATATTAAAAAAAAACAAAAAAACTTTGTGACTTTGACACACGGTCATACAGTCTTGATTGACAGAAGTTATTTTTTCAGATATTATTATTAATAATAATAATAATTAAATTGCTTCACGGCTAAGCATTGAGAATTCTTTTAATATTTTAAAAATGAAAGAAATAATAATAAAGATTATGCTACACTACTTATGAAAACTGAAATAATTTAAGTAATCATCTAAATAAATTCCATTTTATATGTGAATTAATAGATCTAGAAAAGATTAGATTCACATCATTGACACTTACATTAAACAATTCTATTTGACCAACAGAAATTATTCCTTGACAAATTATTGCATGCAGTTCAATCACTCAGCGCAGCTTGTGTTAGTTCCTACGTGTACAGTCTCAGTCTCAGTTGTCTACAGTCTGTTCCAGAACAGCTTAGGTGTTGTCCATGGTGCCATTGAATGAACAGAAAGGAAATATTTTACTATTTTTATTCTAATAGCTAACAGTCTGGTTTCAGTCGTACACTCGCTCAAATCTTGTTTGTGTGGCAATACAGACTCAAAGTCTACGAAAACATCAAAAGACATCAGAGAGGTGGTCAAAAGCCTACAGTCTGGCACCAACACAGAGAAATGCACAATAAAGCCACATTCAGAGATGTGAGTACACACACAAACGTGACCACAGCCACAACAGCAAACACATCAAAAGAGTCCCACTTCATTACTAGACCCAAAGCATCCATCACGACGCTGGCACATGCATCCAGATCACAAAACTTTACATCCAAAGCTTAGTAGCTCTGGAGTTATGTTTCATTTAAGCATTCAACTTTGTCACAGACGGTTCGTTAGGAAAAATATCAACAGAAATAAAAGAAACAATTGTTTACCTGCTTAAACCGGCCTAAGTTGGTTTGCAGCTGATCTCACAACCTGGTCAGGCTGGTTTGTTGGCAGGTATTAGAGGGTTTTTGCAGATTTTTTTCAGCTGGAAGACCAGCTTAAAACAGCTAAGAACAGCAAACCAGCTTAGGATGGCTTAGTCCACCCAAAACTGAAAATTCAGTTTTCTTGTGTCTTTCCAAACCTATATTTCTTATAGCTATTAATATTTTGAAGAATGTTGATAACCAAACAGTTGATCCCCATTGACTTTCATTGTATTTTTTGCCTAATGCAATGGAAGTCAATGGGAAACAAAACTGTTTAGCTACCAACACTTTTCAAAATATCTTTTGCCTTCCACAAAGAAAGCCACACATTTTTTATTTTTTATTAAATCCAGATAATTTGGTTGAGAAAGAATTTGATAACATTTTATTTTAAGGTGTCCTTGTTACACATTTTACATGTACTACTATTACAATAACAATAAATTATGCATAATTACATGCAAGTAACCCTAATCCTAACCCCTAAACATATAGTAGTTAATTAATATTACTCAGCACTTTAATGTATAATTACACTGTAACAAGGACACCTTAAAATAAAGTGTAACCAAAAATTTAATAAAAATGTTGAAGTTCATAAAGAAATTCTAAAGATCTCTTTCTCACTCTCTGGTTGGTCTTGGAACTAAAACATCAGCTAAAGAGTTAAATAAAGAAATAACTAGAGTAGGATGGAAACCTCCTTCTAAATGGACTGGACTGTCAAACACTAAATTTAGTCTCTCTCGCTTTTCTTGCTTGTACAAATCTGGCCTCAGATCAGGAGCCAAGGGCAACTTCTCTCTTCACCACAGGCTCAAAACCCTCCATTGTCCCTTTGAGCACAAGGCCAGTGTGTCTCTGAAGTGTAGGTGTCGGTCTTCTGACTACAACTCGACCTTGCTCATGAAACAGGCCTTTATCCAGCTTCAACAATCAGGCTCCTTCTTCCCACACTGACATCAGTACAGTATGCAGAGCGGAGCGTCCCTGAACGCCCCCAAAGCGCTGAGGCCTTGACTTACTCCAGCCGTTGGTGGAGATGTGGCGTGCCTGCTGTGCCTTGTGGTCTAGACACCCGTTTTGGACTCTCGGGCCGGGCCATGCTGCCTACGCATTCCCAAATCTAGACTGAATGACCCTCCGTTTGCCAGAGCAAGCACTTGGGGTGATCAACCAGTGTCAGACGGGTTCATGTTCTGAAACACTCTGCAGACCAAGGAGTGGCAAGAGAAGTAGAGCAGTCATGCTGAAAGCTACTTCAAAAAGTTCAGAGGAAAAAATCTATGATCTAGACTAAATGTTAATGATATTTCACTATACACCTGTGAATAACATGCAAAGGAAAGTGGAAAAAGGCATCCAATATTATGGTACTATATATTTGGGATAGTGTTGTGATAATTTGCAGTATGCCTATTAAATGCTAAAAAAAATTCAAATATAATGTTGGATACAGCTTCTCGCTTTGAAAAAAACTGAGCAAAAAAAATCTATTTAATCAGTAACAATACTGGCAATACTGGCCTTGATAGTACTTGCTGAAAAGATGCCCCTGAAAATAAAATAAAAAAATAAAATAAAGATGCCTTTAAAATATTCTTTAAAATACAGTTATAAAATAAGCTAATAAGATTCCAGAAATAACATTACAGTTACCATCCATAAAACAGCTAGTTACTTAGTTACTTTTGATGCCTCAACCCTACTGATAAGTTCTAAAATAAAATAAAATAAAATAATACAATATAATATAATATAATATAATAAGATGGTACTTGTTAAAAAGATACCTTCAAAAATATAAAATCTAATTAAATTAAAATAAGAAAAAAAAGAAGTCAGTACTTGTTAAAAAGATGTCTAATATTATTTAAAATATATGATAAAATAAAACTAAAAAGTACTTGTTACAATTTTTTTAAATAAAATAAGGTATAGTACTTAAAATATAGTATTTAGTATTTAAAATAAATAAAATAGTATAAAATTAAACAGCATAAATTAAAAATAAAGAATAAAATAAAATAAAATACTGGTGTAGCTAATACCTCAACAAACTCCAGTTGGGTACCTACAGCTCAAAAATCCACAAAACCATGGGTTTTCATTTTCATTGAAACATCAAATGCAGTCCCTATACACAACATAGAGATCCTCTCAGTCAGTGCATGTTAAATCCTGCAGTCAGCTGATCTTGGTTTGGTCTTGGACAGCTTAAGCTGAGTACAGCTGACAGAGTCAGCTCAGATGAGAGGAAAACGCAAAGCAGATGTCATGACTATGTTGTTTTGTCAGGTGTATTGTTCTTATCCCCATCTCAACCAGCTTAGCAGCCCACACAATGATGCTCTTAAAGCCTGGGGAGCCTGCATATACCACTAGGCTTTCAGATCACTCAGAAGTTATCAAGAACCCCAGTACATTGATTACAGAATGACGCATTATGCTCCCCTGTGCTTCAATTGTGCATTTCACAAAAGGCTTTCATTTTATAGCATATGAAAGCGGGTTATTGCTCACTAGACTGTCCAAACCTACATATTTTCAAAACAGACTAGTCAGTGGGTTGTTTGAATGGCTAGTCAACTAGCTGCTCTTATGGAAGTCCTGGTTTTTTAATGTTTTTGAAAGAAGTATCTTATAAACTCACAAAGGATGCATTTATTTGATCAAAAATACAGTGAAACAGTAACATTTATAAAAATATTATTAAAATCTAAAATAGGTTTTTTAAAACGCAATTTATTCCTGTGATGCAAAGCTGAATTTTTAGCATCATTGCTACAGTCTTCAGTGTCATATTATCCTTCTGCTCAAGAAACATTTCTTATTATTAATGTTGAAAACAGTTGTGCTGCTTAATTTTTTATTTATTTATTTATTTATTTTTGGAAACCTTGATACATTTTTAGGATTCTTTGTTGTATAAAAAGTTCAGAAGAACAGCATTTATTTGAAATAGAATTATTGCAACATTAGAAGCATCTTAACTGTCACATTTCATTAATTTAATGCATTCTTGCTGAATGAAAGTAATAGTGTCTTTTTAAAAAATGACTGACCCCAAACTATTAAATGATACTGTACATAGACCAATTATAACAATGCATTTGCAGTCTGTTAGCAATTATAAAATAAATATGTTAATAATAAAATATAATAAAATAATACATTAAAATAAAATAGAATAATAATGAATTGAGTTTCCTACAAAATTTTGTTGACTTCTTATTTCACTTCAAAATTTCAGTGTGCTGTCTTTCCAACTGCTATTATTAATAAGCTGTTACCATGCTAAAACCCTCGCAGAAAGGTTATGTCTCTAAATTCATGCCATTTAAAGTACGTCTGGTAAAAATATTAAAGATAAAAATAACAAAAATCCAGTTTAACTCAAGAATTGACTAGGCAGTTGCTGGGAGACTAATCAAGTATCCCAATTTATACCTATCCCTGTCAGACCAACTGTTACCCTTTTCTCAGTTTCAGAACAACCATACCATTCATTATTTTCAATTTCTCACCTTCTTCCACATAAAATATAGGCTAAAAGGGACCACAAATTTAGAGTGAGGGTGGCAAATCCAGGATGAATCACCTCACGCACTATGCAGATGTCAGGACTCTGCAGTGCTGTAGGATAAAGATGAAGACCTGAGCATACTACAGTACTGGAGCACGGCCAGATCTCTTGACAATGAGACACACCCACCTACTCTAGGAGTAAGAGAGGAGTAACCTAAGCAGCAGAGTTCACCTCTTAACATTCTGCTCACAATACTTCATTCTGTACCTGCATATCCTTATGGGACAGAGGCCTTAGATTTGGGCTAGAGAATCCACTCTAGCCAATCTCCAAGCTTTACTTTTTATCACACATTTGCTACTAGTCTGCAGTTTAAAATGGCCTTGATATGTACTCTGAGTTAGCTATACACAAGCTCTGTGGGTGGCCGCTCCGCCAAGACCCGACAGGACAAAATAAACCTGAAACTTCAAACAAGAACCTAGAAGTACAAACAATACAGGCTTCCTGATATACATCCAAGAATATACACCCACTCCTTAAGAAAACTGACCACAGTGCTTGCATAATAGCCATAGTGTTACTGTGGATAACCATAGGTAAAACAATCATCACTACTTTTAGATGACTAAAAAAATCCATAAAACCTATACAGTACATACAAATCACTACAGTTTCCAGCTGAAATTAACATCCACTAGTGACAGTAACACACCAACAACCTTTTTTGTACACAAATTATGATTACAGGGGCAGATTATTGATTAATAAAGACTTATTTTCTCACAGAGCCTTGAGTAATACTATGTCACGGCCTCAAAATGCTTGTACCATAATTACATTTTTGTAATACATGTTTGCATCGCATAAACAACTGCATATATACGGCTTTTCTGATGTAGTAAACTTGCTCAGTAGAGCACCTGGTATAGCACTGCTATGAGTCCCGTTAAAGACAACGTGTCACGATAAAACAGCTCAAAGATTGTAAAAGCAATTGAAAATGTCATGGTTGCCTCAGCAAATGTGTTTTTATCTCGTTTGCTTTTGTTAACACTATCAGCTTTTAAAGTAACAGCTTCGTGTAGATGGTATGTTATTTTCAAATGCAATAGAGCAATATGCAAAATGTATAACAACAATTGGAACAAAATGTTGCCAGATTCACATGCTTCTGTGTCGGATAAAACTGAACACGGTTTTAGCACCAATATTTCACTTTGCAAGAAGCAGCGTAATATCATTTTGCAGCAATGTTGCCAGGCACCAATAAGTTGTATTTGTTATAAAAGAAATAGATGCTTAAGCACATTTAGAACTATAACTACATCTGCCATTATTATAATAAAAATTAAGTAGATTATTTAGCAGGAATCTACAACATTTCCACCAAAATACAACAGTTAGTGCTGATAGTGTAGCAAAAACATAAGGATAAGTCAGATGGCTTATCCTCTCCAAACATTTACCATAGTTACCTGTCAAACTAGCACAGTTCCTGCAGTTATACTGCTACGGTAAAAGCATAATAAATTACTGTGGCCTCTCTTTTAAACAGAGTAGGAGGCTTTCAGAATCTTTCTGGCAAAGCAAATACTGTACCAGCCTAACCACAGTTTTATTGCTCTATCGACTGCAGTAAGCATGGTAGGCTGTTTCACTGTAAACTATAGTTACCATGGTAAATGTCTGTAAGGGATAATTAAAGGACGTTCAGAATATGATAGCATTTGTGAAGGTACAATTAAGGCCAAACTTGCAGGCGTTGTACATTTGAGTCTGCACGTGTGTTTGGATAACTAAAGACCTCGGCTCAGCTAACAGAAAATTAGCTGAATGAAAGCGCAGGGCCTTTTTCTTGGCCAGCATGACTGATTTTGTTTTAAATGAACTGTGGAGCATTAGAAAATGGTTAAATAGTGTTTAACCAGCTGCCAGTGTGCTGGGGAAGCTTTTAAGCACAGTTCACTTGTCTAAACTTCTTACACAATGAACACTGTTAATGCTAACCAATAGCGCACTGGTGGTAACACTGACAGAGATGGGGTTCTTAAGGATCGATGACTGTACTAATACAAAACAAAACCATCCATAGGCACATTTACCGAATGGTTTATCACTTCTCTATTCTCTTTACCACTGTTACAGACAACAACGTTTGGCTTTATTCTTGCTACAACCTATATGTTGCAAGTAGGTAGTGATAACATTATACTGTAAGAGTCACTTTGGGAATTGAATAAATGAGAGCCTGTCAATCATCTGCGGTTGAGAACACAGTGCTGAATGCGTTAAATAGTATTCACAACATTACTATTGATGCTATATGCATTTAGAGTACATATTATACACTAATGATGTAAAATTGTTGTAAAAGCTCACATGTATACAGGGAATAGCTCTCTTAAAACATATATATACACTACTGCTCAAAGGTTCAGGGTCAGTAATTTTTTGAACATCTTTTATGCTCACCAAAGCTGCATTTATTTCATCAAAAATACAGTAAAACAGTAATATTGTAAAATATCATATTAAATTGAAAGTTCAAAAGAACAGCCTTTATTTGAAACAATTTTTTTTTAAGTGTAAAAGTCTTTACTGTAACTTTTGACCATTTTAATGCATCCTTGCTGAATAAAAGCATTCATTTATTTCATAATCTTACTGAATCCAAACTGTTGAATAGTAGTGCACTCCCTATCACTCTCCCAAACACACAAAACCAAACCTAAGTGTATTTACAAAGCAACGACTATTTGCAACTACTAAACCCAAACTCAAATACTAAAACTACAAAACTACTAAAACCATAAAGCGAGTCAGCACAACCAAGAACATTATACGTTGTTAGAAACATCTGCTGACATCTCGTAAAAGGGACTTTCCTTTTCCTTACATTTGTTTATTGTTCCTGTATGGAGAGGCAGGAACTCAAGAGGAGGGAACTGATTGACTGGGTTACTCCATCCTCTCAGCTTATCAATGGAGGCTTTGACTTCACCCAGTACACAACATGGCCACCATTAGTCCTCTGTTAAACACTGGAGTCTTTGAGACAGAAGACTAATCACCTCAACAGACTGTAGATGGATATAGAAGAACCAAGGGAGAGCCCTGAACTCCCTACACACACAACTACAAAAAACTCAGTACACACACAAAAACATCCCTAACAAAAACTGTACTGAGGATCAGATGTTGAGTGTATGTTGACATACCATAGCTTCAAGTCATAACCATTTTGAAATACCATGGTATACACACTAATTCAAAGGTACTTCAAAAAATACAGTAGTATTACAATGACACATGTCCAGTACAGGGTTGCTACTGTACATGTTTTGGCCAATCAAGTTCCATAACTTTTTTTAATTTATGTATTTTACAGAGATTGTAATCACAAAGAGGAATTTCAAGCTGATAAAATACCTATTTTTTATTGTTTTATTAATTTACATTACTTTTTTAAGCCTGGAGAACACAGTTTTAAAATGTTTTGATAATTCCAGGTTTTCCAAATAAAGTTGTTACTGGATGACTGTTACCTTGTCAAAAAAACAAGGTGTTGACATTGTACATATCCAAATCGGTTTATGTACAAAATAAAATATGTTATAGCAAAAATGGTATTGCCATGATATATTTATTTAAATTAGTTTTTTAAAGTATAGGGTCAGTAAGTTGCATAAGGATGCATTAAATCAATCACAAGTGACAGTAAAGAAAACAAAGATCATTTTAAAAGATTTAAAAGATCTATTTAAATAAATTCTGTTCATTCTATTCATCAAACAATTGTGAAAAAATTGTGAAAAAATGTAATATGTATCAAAAAATGAACAACCATTTTCAACATATAATAATAAGAAATTTTTCCCGAGCAGCATGTAGCATGATTACTGAACGATCATTTGACACTGAAGACTGGAGTAATTATGCTGAAAATTCAGTATTGTCATCACAGGAATAAATTACATTTTAAAATATATTCACATAGTAAACTGTTATTTTAAACTAAAAAAAAAAATCTTACGACCCCAAACTTCTGAACAGTAGCATAAATCCAAAAGGACAACACATTACCACTTTACACATCCAAAAATCATGACGATGCAATGGTACTTTTTACCTTTTTTTAGTGATAGAAATGTAAATAAACCAGTACTGTACCAATTGTGCAGACATGTTCATAGACACATGCTTACACTGCAACTAAATGTGCACAGTCATCTCAACCCTACACACACCAACATACACACTCTTTCTTCCAGACTTTACAGAGGGGCCCCGCTGCACCTGAAGGGTTGGGTGTGAACGCTGTCTTTCCTCCATTCTGCTTCCAAAGCAAATACTGTTATTGGCGGCGGTATCCTGAGAGCTGTCGCAGAGTTAGACTTTAATTTGTAAAATACACCCATAAATGTCATTGGGCATAACCCCTCGGCTCCAGCCTGTAACGCATGCTACATTAAATAGCATTAGACTCATATCGCATTCTTTCTTCTCCTTATTATTCATTTTCCTTGCTACTGCTTTGGGAATAAAACTGCACCATTATTAATGTGTCATGCTAATAAAGCACATTTAAAAGTGAGAAAGAGGGAGAAATAGGCGTGTAAACGTAGCCTTGGCTTGCATTAGACCAACATTAAAAAGACATTAAACTCAGTTCTGAGGTGAATACCCATTACCTGAGAAAATAATATAAAAGTAAGAGAAGTTAGACAGAGAGACCGAGTTTGCAACTGTTAAACTTAAGCAAGCCTACCTGAAGGTCAAAGAATTTACTGTATCTTCTGTAGATGATGTGGGATGTGGAGTCAGAGTATGTGACATTGATGAGATACACCTGAAAAGAGAAAAGACAAGGAAGGCAGTTAGAATCTCTACAATTTAATTAGAAATTATGACGATTTCAGTATAACGACTGCTTCTTGCTATGCGAGTCACTGCGCTCTGAAATGAATCAGAAAGCAGTTCAAAGTTCCAAATATGCAAATTCACTTTATTTAACCCCATTTAAACCCAATTTATTTAAATTTAACCCAAGAGCAAAATATGTAATGACATCACAGCATTGAGTGGTCAGGAAATGCCACTCAGGGACAAATATTTCCTGCACATATACAATTCTTAACAAATCCAGTTCTATTGTCCTGCAACAGAAAAAAAGATCAGACGTTTAGTTCCTCCACAAGGCCACCAACAGACAATATGACATCATGCGGAACCGAGTGCTCAGAGATGAGGGGAACTGTTTGCAGGAATTTCCCCCTGGACGGGATAATTGCAGGGTGCCTCTGCCCTGCACCCCACTCAGCAGTGGATGGGACAGCTTCCTCTGTCCTCTAAACACAGGATATACATGATCCGTCTTTCATGACACACTGCAGGGTTAAGATCCCTCTTCATAAAGACTATTGTTTTTGAGGTTTGAATGACTTTGCAAAAAAAGAAATTCTTTTTACTACTACTGCTCATACTTCGGATTTAGGGGTTTGGCCACTTGGCAGTTGATAAAATAAGCAAAAAAAACAAACAAAAAAAAACAGCAATGTCCTGGTAATCGCTCAAATCTACCAGAGCTGTTATTGTTAACTAAAACTAAAATTATTAAAAACATTTTACTTAATTGAAATAAAACTGAAATAAATAAATATTAGATGAAAATTCCAATCTTATTTTATTTAAGTTCATTGAGTTTAATTTGAGAGCACTACAGAAAATTAATAAATAATTAAATAAAACTGAAATAGAAATGAACTAAACCTAAAGAATAATATTTAAAAAAGCACATAAAATTACTAAAAATTAAAATGAAAACTGAAACTGTACATGGCGGTATGTATTTCGCGTCTTGCGAAAAAGTTCCCACAGGCACGTTTTCGTCATGAGATCAGGTTGAATATATGCATGTATATATGTACATTGCATATGATTTTTTTTTTTAAAAAAGAATCTTGATTTTTAAAGTTCCCATTTGGAAATTGTGCATTTTATTTTTGACGGATCACACCTCCTTGCAGCCTCACTGAAACATGTTAACGAATCATTTACAAATCTAATTTTTAAATATTTGCATCTGGAGTTGACGTAGTTTCCAGTGCCAATCAAAACAATCCATAGCTCAGATAAACAGACTGACTACCTGACAAACGACAGTCTTTTTCCTCTATAACCGTAATACATTTGATATACATTCAGCACATTTCTTTGCATCCACTAAGTGTATAATATTACAGGCTCATTTCAGCATGACATTCTGACCACAGATCTCTAGCATCAAGACTTCAAATAAATTGCCCCACCAATTGTGGGCTGCAGGACAGTGTTGACAACGTCTCTCCAGGGTCTAAACTCAAGTCACGTCAAACCTGTTCAAGGTCTTCTCCACTGTGAGCAGCATGTCTGAGCTGATCCTGTAGAGAGAAGTGTCTGAAAGCTGTATTTGTGACACTCGGGATCTAACAGCTTTGGAGTTTTGCTGTGATCTTTAGTGATCTCCTGTCAACCCCCAACATGCTGTATGAAGCACAATAGTATGTGTGTCTGCAGTGTAAAATGGCTTTTTTTGTCCATAGATGTGAAAAATATAACATCAGTAAACATTGCAACATTTTTGCTCTGTATTGCAGAGTATTGCATGTCTGTCTACCATGGTAACCAGCAAAATACAAGTTACTCCATTTATTAGTGATTTCTGCTCAGGCAAGCATCACTCCTGCTCATACTTTTTTCAGAATTTTTAAAAATCCTTACTATTAAAAATCTGCGCTTAACTCGTCCCACACCACATGTGCTACAAACACGAAACAGACTTCAAATTGTGAGGCTTGTTGAGAAGTTTGCTATTATCTAAACAATTACATTTGCACCTGGCAAATGATAAAATGGGGAAAAAAAGGGTCTGTGTCGCAAATTGCCCCCAATACCATCATTCACTATTCCCTGCATTGCTGCATTAATATAGGCCTTTAAAAGAGAGAATGAAAATGAGTGAGCAAATTTGGACACTAAAAGTGCTGTAAACGGCATCTTCTGGTGCTCACAGTGCATTGGTGTTCTCCATTGGCTTGATGTTTGGTTATTGAGGTGCATTATGGGATTGAATGTGTGCACTCGATAATGTCCACTATGGTTCTGGATACCACTACAAATGGCAGTCCCTTCAAATAATGCTCTATAAGGGTAAAGGTATAAGGGTAAAATCCTCTGGATTTTGGACACAGCCACAGACATTGACTTAGACTTAGTCCATTTTTTTGACTCACAAACAATCACCCAGAACACCTACCAAGCACATAGCAACATTCTAACACTGTGGTACTATGTTTTGCACCTAGCAAAGTACTAGCATTAACACAGCTAAACACCCAGTAAACATGCTAAACCCCTAGGATTGGCACCAAGTTTTGCTTCTAGAAATGCCCTAGCAATCACTCTAAACACGCTAGTAAAACCTAGCAAAACACTAGCATTTATACAGAAAAACACCCAGCAACCACACAGCAACACGTTAAAATTGTGGCCCTGAGTTTTGCACCAAGCAAAGAACAAGCAATCACCAAGAACACCCCAGAAACTATACGCAATCCTCTAACAGCACTAACATTAGGCGCTTTTACACCGGAGAAACCTTTTCCTAGTTCCCAGAACTATGGGCGGAAGTTCCCAGTTTTTGACGTGCTCGTAACGCAAGAATTAGAACGTATTTAGTTCAGGAACTCCGTTTGGGGGAACTAATTTAGCTCCTACTTCAGTGTAGGGTCTAAAACAGTTCTATAAGAACTACCAACGACGTAAGTGTACACTGATTGGCCAACGCATACGAAACACCGGCTACCCGGCATTTTTAAAAAGCCATGTAAACATATTTACTCCACGAACAGGGAAAACCGTCATAATGGCATTTACCTGTTGTCTGCAGCGTTATGTTCTTTTCTCAGCCTCGATGATATGTAACACTACAAGTTGTCCTAGGAGATTTAGTCAGATTTCCATGCTCTTTCAAGTGTAAATTGTGCATTTACATTCCATTTCTTTTATCACAAAACCCACGACACACAACAAAAACAGTTCCGATCATGGCGTTCTCCATTCACCGGTTGCTGATGTTTGAGAATGCCGCAGATAAAGAAGTCACGACGCAGTTCAGAGTTCCTGCTGCCGGTACGAATGCGACCAGGAAAACGGCCTGAGGGAGAAACTGGTTCTCTAGGAACAACCCTGATGGCTAGTTCCTAGAACTACTGTAAGTTCCTAGAACTACGTGGTGCGAAAGCGCCTGTAGCAGCATCGAGTTTTGCACCTAGCAAAGCACTAGTATTCACTCAGCAAACAACTTAAAAACCACATAGCAACACACTAACAACCCTAACACTGTGGCCCCGAGTTTTCCTCCTCCCTTGGCTGGTTTTAGCTGGTCCTCCAGCCTGGTCATAGCTGGTTTTAGAAGGGTTTTGACCACTTCTTTAGCTAAAGTGACCATATATGCTCTTTTTCCTGGACTTGTCCTGCCCGGGATTTCAAAATTTCCTAAAATGTCTAAAATTTGCATTGGTTTGTTCGTTCTCTGTAGATCCCACCTTCTTGCATGCCATGATTGATTGATTATGTATAACCTCCTGAGACCCCCCCCAAAAAAAGTTTTGTGAATTTTGTATTTTCATGTCATTACATTGTTTAGACCATAAGAAAAAAATTGAAAAATAACATTTTTGAAAAATTATATTTTATTCATATTTTTTTCTATGTCCTCTGTAGAGGACACTAGGACTAAGTTTTTCTAAAAATAAAATGGCATGAATAGACATCAAAAAGGCAAAAACAATGGGATTTTTTTTTAAATCACTAATCAATTTTTAGGTTTCAGGATTTTTTTATACTAAACTTTGTTTAAGGATGATTCTCAACTATGTTATAAAATATATAACAAAATTATTTGATATACCATTTTGTTTTATGCAATATGTGTGTAAAAATTTCCATAAACTGGTTTTCCCATTAAACACAGTGTATCTATACACTGTATCTAATTTGCATATTAATGTGTTGCTGTTGGGACAGCATGTTGAAAAAATAATTGTCATAATGGGTGTAATAAATGGCCAGATTTTCATAATAATATCTAATATTTCATAAGACAATTGATAAATAATTAATTTTCCTATTTAATTGTTATGTCTCCCAAAATGCACAATAAACATGCTTTTAGTCCTGGTGTCCTCTACAGTGGACATGAATGAAATGATGTCCTGTTTCATAACAGAAAGTCATATTTGAATTTGAAAACCCATAACATTTTCCTGAGATGTTGCTTTATGACAAACAATTTGAAAATTATTCAGATTTAAATGACAATTACAAAATATAATCATATTTCCATAAGGATGTAAAACTTTTTACTAAATTAAATTTACTCATCTTTAAAGACCTAGGAGAGGGTGTGGTCATGGTGAAACTTCCAAACATTTAGCATCTCTATAAAGCCCTGAATGTGCTCTGTACAGGACATCCAGACTTACAACTGTGACATGTGAGGTCTCAGAGAAATTCACTAAAATAGAATGTCCACTACAGAGGCAAAAACTCCATAGCTGGGTCTCAGGAGGTGCCTGCATGCTATTGTTCAAACTTCTTTTCAGTCTTTACTTTCAGCAAGTATGAAACCAATGGAAAACAAAGACAAAAGGTGTGTTCGGCTTGAAACGGTGCTGTGCAAACTGATCAGTGTGTGTCAACAAAGTACCGCAAGAGCCGATCACACCTATGACCTGGACATTTTAGGCAATTTAAAAATCCCAGCCAGGACATGTCTGGAAAAATAGAGGACGTATGGTCACCCTACTTTAGCTGGTCAGGATGGTCTTTGCTGGTCAGGCTGGGAGACCAGGTAAAACCAGCTACTTCCATCTTAAATCAGCTAAGACCAGCCAACCAGCTTTATTTAGCTGATTTAAATTTTGTTTTTTGTTTTTTTTCAGCAAAGCACCCAGCAAAACTCCCTAACATCTATATACTGTAGGAACATGCTAACAACCCTAACACTGCGGCAAAAAATCAGAATGTTTTACTGTAATGTGGATTATTAGATTTTGTTGTTGATAATTCTAGAACTCAATATAAATACAAGATACAGAATGTGAAATAAAAGCATACAGATATACACAACTACAGTTTAACACAATTTACACATGTACAAAGCACTAGCATTGACCCTGCAAACACATAGCAGCATGCTAACAGCCTTAACATTTTGGCGCCAAGTTTTGCACAGGCAGGCATCATTGACATTTTCATCAGTTTATAATTTTACAATACTTGCAGTAACTATGCTGACTGTGTTAAAAAAGGAAGAGATTGTTCTAAACGATAAAAAACCTTTTCCAGTTCTGAAAAATAGCAGTAGTAGAGAGTAAGATACTTTGACATTTGCTGCGATAGAAACTATGGTAGCCGATACCGCAAACTTTTTTCTCACACAATGTTTAGCGCAATTGAGTCTGGGCTCGATTATTAGACAAGCAAACCATTTGATTTACCTCATCTCCATAGTCTGTCATGTATCAAAGATTATGTCATGGACCATAAAGTGGGAAGCGGCATCAGCTTTTCTGGGGGTAATGAAATATGACTGCTATCATATGAAACAGGCAGATGTTTGTGGCGGAGCTGCAGAGAGAGAGAGAGAGAGACAGATAGAGGGGGCTCTGACCTGTGCTGTGAGACAGACGGCTTACATGCTTGTGAGTATTTACATTGTGCCAGGTTAAAGTGCCTCCTCTGTTAGCAGAATGCTGGGAAACGGCCTTGACTAAACCGCCTCATGCTGTTTCCCACTGTGTGTGCGCAGCTATCCAAACAGATACATGCTTATCACACACCGCGTGCCTGGAAAAGTGTGTGAATGTGTGAGGTAGAGTGCATAGGGGGCTTTCTTTGAAAGCATGTGCTAAAAAGATACTCTGTGTGTGTGAGTAACTCCTACAGGAGTTATTTAAAGACCCCTGACCGGACTGGCATGTATGGTTGCTGATTCTGCCCTTCTCTGCCCAACTGTAATATGTAATTTCACCACAGAGAGCGGCCTCAATCATCTTGTGTGTGTGTGTAAGATGCAAACTCATCACATCTCTGGGACCATCTTCATGGCAACCACAGTGGAAAACAGGATTGCTGAAAGCCCACGCCCAAAATATCAAGTGCAACTTCACTGTCCCAGAGAGCGAAAATAGCTCTGAAACAGAATAGACAAAGCCAACAGGACATCCACCGCAAGTACAATTTCTATATTAAACCATGTTTCTGACCTTTTCCAGGCGTTTTTTGAAAATGAAAAATACCTGAGGGTCTCTGAACGAACATTGCTAATAAAATACTACAATGTTTTGTATTGTACTGTGTCCCACTCACCTGGCCATTCCATTTGAGTTTATGAAATGCCGTTTAAAAGGACAGTTCACCTAAAAATGAAAATTCTGTCATCATTTACTCACTCTCATGTTGTTCCAAACCTGTAAAGCTGTTGAACACAAAAGAAGATATTTTGAAGAATGCTGGAAACCAAACAGTAGACGGTAGCCACTGACTTCTATGGTATGGGAAAAATGTTCTGCAGAAGAATGAAAGTCATACAGGTTTGGTAGAGGGTGAGTAAATGATGACAGAATTTTCATTTTTGGGTGAATCAAAAATCTCTTTAATTAAGCAACACCCTAGCAACTGCTTTGTAACGCCCTAGCAACCACCCACAACATAGGATTGTGCATCTTCCTGAGAAAATGTAAAAAGCTAGTCTAAATTTCTACACTGTAACTACAGACACCAGTTGATCCATGCTCACACCCTGGAGTGAAAACAGCTCCAAGTATGTGTAATCACACATTTGCTTCATTTTTCTGTTACATGAAGTGGTTTAGTTCAGCCCATAGAATTGATACAACAACAACAACAACAACAACAACAATAATAATAATAATACATTTTCAAAAACAAAATACAGCCACAATAAAATTAATTAGTAATAATTATAATTAATTAATAATAAAATGAATATAATTAATCGTCATGATTAGGGCTGGGCGATATATCTCATGCAATATGCATGTGCATCTTGTCAGTAAAGCCGGTTCCTTGATTAGCAGTAAATCCCCATCACCTGTTTTCAAATGGAGCGGCGTTTAATACACGGAGCCGCAGATCACTGAGAAGCTATGCAATATCATGTTCATTATCGCAGATGAATCGCCTTCGATAATGAACGCGATATTGCGTAGCTTCTCAGTGATCTACGGCTCCGTGTATTAAACGCTGCTCCATTTGAAAACAGGTGATGGGGATTTACCGCCAATCAAGGAACCGGCTTTACTGACGAGATGCGCATGCATATCGCATGAGATATATTGCCCAGCCCTAATCATGATCAATTATCTTTAATCAAAAACATTAAAATAATCAATAACACTTTAACCATTTGTTAACATTAGTTAACTACATTAGTTAATATGAACTAACAATCAACAGTTGCATTTTTTAACAAAAACAACCAAGCGTAATCAATTCTGTAACAAATGTATTGCTCATTGTTAGATAATGCATTAACTAACTATAAAGTGGTACCAAATAATCTTTCTTTCCTGAGTCCTAAAATCAAAAACTAGCTATAAACTACCCATAAACTTCGTTTCTCATTAGGGCTGTCAAATAATTAATCCCGATTAATCGCATTCAAAATAAAAGTTTGTGTTTACATAATATATGTGTGTGTACTGTGTATATTTATTATGTATATATACAGACATGCATGTATATATTTAAGGAAAAATGTTATATCTATATATAATACGTTTTTAGACATAAATATATATAATAAATACAAATATTTATTATAAATATAATATATAATAAATATACACAGTGCACACACATATATTATGTAAACATATATTATGTATGGATGTGATTAATCGCGATTAATTGTTTGACAGCCCTATTTCTCATTTCATTTTTTTGTTACTCAAAGAAAAGAAAAAAATAAGAACAAATGACCGTTTCTAGGCACAGAATCTAAACAATGCCTCAAATTGTACTCAAAGTCAAACATCAGTGATTTCAAAATGCGCAAATAAGTACTCAAATTTCTCACCAAATTCACTCAAAACCAAACTATCCACATTAAACCTTTATACTTTTACCTCTATCAATATCAAATCTGTCTCATTTATATCTGTTTTTATTTCTCCTAAGCAACTGTAGCACACAAGTATGAAAGTAGATATTTAAATAATGAGAATTCCATGAAGAGTCTTGATCTATGAAAGGTCAAACTCTGAGCAATAAAATGTTCCCTTTGGTAAAAACAGGTGAAAAGAGCCTTTTGTCTATAACATCTGTTCTCTGACATTAGATTTGATTACATCCATTGATGTTGTTGAAAAGAACACAACAAAGAGTCCTGATTTCAAGTGTTCTTCAAAATCTTTAGACATAAAAGAACAGACCTAACACAATGGAGACCACCCTCTTCCAAATAATTATCCTATGACGGAGTCAAGGAACAAGATTAAGACAAAGCAGCTCAATTCCTGAAGGACACAGAGACTCTGAATATACATATATAAGCAACCATTTAGTCTACATTCTATCTTGTCATTTGCAAGAAGAAAACCCTCATTCTGTTTCCAATGAGATGCAGAGATGCCACACAAAAGCCTTCTTCAAGCAATTCAATACCTGCAGAATCAACAATCATTTTCAAAGTACTGCAGCAAACAAAGCACATCACCCACTGATTAAAAACTTCAACTAAACTTTCAAAGGTTTGGCCGCACTCATTTTATGCTGTTCATAAATAAAAGTCAGCACAAACACTCTGATCATTCGAGCAGGAAGTGTCTTGGAATACCAAAACACAAAGACTCAAAACTATGCATTTCATCAAAAACCAAAGCTTTACTTATAATCATGCATTAGATTAACATCAGCAGAACAGACTTCAGCATGTCCAGCTGAAGCACATATTTCAGAATAAAAAGAGATTGCAGCTTAGACAGGGAGAAGTAAAGCCAGAGAAACTTACTGAAAAGCAGTCGTCTTGTCTTCAGATTTGTCATAAGAAAAAGATGAGGAGTTCTGAAGTCTTGGTGGGGCTTAAAGTATACAGGCCTCACCACTTAAGTAACTCAACCCCGCCTAAAGAGACTATTTCAAGAGACACGTAAAAGACTATCCATCTACCATATTTCCAACCATGGTGCATACATAGCCACAAAATGGCATTTTATTCAGCTGGTTAAAGAGTTCAAATCAAACAGCAACATCATCATACTGAGCAACTAGTTTAAGATCTTGTCTAGACATTAGGTAAAGTTAGGATTTTATATCATATACAGTTATATTTTTAATAAACCAAGCAAACCCACACTGTGTCATACTGAATGCATACATGCATACATACTGAATGTCACCTATGCAGGATCCCCAAGAGACAAGAAGGATTAATGCAACAGACTTCAAAAATATCAAATTTACACCATTTCATTTCTAAAAATACCTTTCTGGTATTATTGTGAACGGTGTTGGGGAAAGTTACTTTTAAAAGTAATGCGTTACAATATTGAGTTACTCCAAAAAAAGTAACTAATTGCATTACTTAGTTACTTTTTTATGGAAAGTAATGCATTACGTTACTTTTGCGTTACTTTTTCTCATCTGGAACGGGCTTGCTTGCTTTCACACCAAAATTAAAATGAATAAGCCTCAGGCTGAAAGAAATGTAAATTCAATTATTAACTATTTAGGTAACACTTTACAATACGGGTGCACAAATATCCATTAAATAATGCTTAAGTAATGCACAGGTAATCATGAGTTAATGTATAACTCATGAAGAACTAAACCATTTATTAATGATTACTTCATAATCAACTAATGAACATTCGATATGATTCAAAGATTAAGTAATCAATAAATTGTTATCAGTTAAATGTGTCATAATGTATTACTTACCTAATAACTTATTTTATTA
>JAFVLL020021756.1:0-2500 GCA_021397915.2 Tor tambroides
GGTTTTGAATGCTTCTATTGTCGTCGTTTCGTGCTAATGACTAAATGTAATTGTAAACAAATGTTCACGAGGTCACGTGACTTGAGTGTAAGATGCACATCCGCATATTGTGTCTAAACTGCTGCAGGTCTCGCTGATATAAACACGGCTCTGTCTGTTTCTGCGCTGATCGCTGCGCAACAATGACTCGGATCAATCAATCTGCAGCCGCGGAATCTGCGCAGAATCAACACTTCACTGCCATTCTGCGGCGCTTTGAATGATTAACACTCATCTGATGCCACGGCGCTGAACGCATTGCTTCGAGTTTCAATTAAACAGCTCTTAATTACCTGTGTTCGCGATTTCAGCGCAGTTTTCTTCGTCCATTGGGAATGTTGTTCGAGCTTCACTAACTGGGTTACGGCTGCGTACGTGACGTCACATCCGGTCGAGAATATTCAAAATAAAAGCGCCGCGAATCAGCTTTAAAAACCTTAAGAAGAAGAAAATAGAGAAAATGGAATTTGAGATAAAAAATGATAATGAGAATACACGACATTTTAGAATATATATGTATATATAGAGAGAGTGAGAGCTTGTAAAATAAAGTGTAAAGCATTCATATTATACTTTATTTTTTCATTTTTATTGTTATTTATTTTATTTTTTTGACTTGTCTCGTTAGAAAACCTTTCTGTTAAACTGTAGTTCTGTATGATTGATCAAACATCACTTTATTTATCAAAATATGGTGACAAACATCTACCTACCCAGTTAAGAATATATTTTGAATAGAAACTATATACCGGTATATATAAAAAGTCATAGTAGACATGATTTAAGTTCACTGAAGTATCTCTCAAATTTGTGAAATAAAATTAACAGTTGAATACAAGGAGTTAAGTTCTGTATCTAATTGTAAATAGTAAAGGTTTTGAAAGACTGACACTTTAAACCAACATTTACAAAAGAAAAAAAAACTTTGTGTATCTAAATATTAAAATAATTATTTAAAATATATAGGTAGTGAATTCTGTTTACTGTTAAACAAAACATAACAATAGAACTGTTATATTTTGTTTAACAGTAAACAGAATTAAATAAGTCGCTTTGGATAAACGCGTCTGCTAAATGACTAAATGTAAATGTAATTGTCTTTATTTCTCTCTCACTTGCTGATTCTCTGTTGTGGTAATTATTGTATAAAAACTCAGTCTGTAATGACTTATAACTGTTTATACTTATATTCTGTAAAGCGCTTTACATTTTTGTCTGAATTCGTGGACTTTTATTATGTAGAGTTCTCCGGCGCTGGTTTCCGGCTTCACAGACACCGCAGCAGCAGCAGCATGGGGCCAGGAGGGAAAATAAACAGACCCAAAACTGTGAGTTTCTGCTTCAAAATCATTCGCTTCTGCTAAGAAGTGTGTGTTTGTCTCATGTTTACGCCTCCTGTTTTATATTTGCTCTGTCAGACTTATTAAAATGCTGATTTTAAGCTGATTCATAGAAGCACATGTTCACTTCTCGACTCTGTTTCCGTCTATAAATGTGAGCTATTAACTATTAATACAGTAAAATAATTACAATAAAACCGACTATAATTAACACTATGAGGTTGCATTGTCCTTTTGAATTTTAGTGTGGATTTTAGATTTCCAAAAGACAAAAATGAGAGAGTTTATGACAGTAATGCAGTAAATGGCTCTGATGTAAATCTGCAGGAATTGGCCAAGAAGTTGTTCAAGAGACGCAGGGTCCTGAGTCAAGAGAAGAGAAAGAAGAGGCGGATCGTAGGAGCCGTGATCGACCGGGACATCATCACCAAACACCATCTGAAGAAGAGGAGGTTAGAGTCGGTTCTTCAGCGTCTCGGAGTGAAGCGCAGGGTTTGTTGAGTGCACTAAACTGGTTTGTTCTGACAGCTCCAGCTCCAGAGCCAACATCACGCTCTCGGGGAAGAAGAGGAGGAAGCTGATCAAGCAGCTGGCGCACATGGAGCGAGAGAAGATCGCCGCCGAAGGTACGGTATATCTGCTTCAGCGGTATATCTCCAGCGGTCCGTCCTCTCACACACTGCTTCTCTTCACAGCGAAGACACAGAAGACGCTCCCCGCTCCTGCTGCAAACAAACCCAAGAAAACCAGAAGACCAGCAGCGGCAGCGGCCCACACGGACATGATGGATGTGGAATAAAGCCTTACAGAGCCTGGGTTCGGATGGACTTCATGGCATTACAGCCAGAACACACTCGTATACATCTGTGAGTGTGTGTGTGTGTTGAGAAAAAGAATAAACTTTGCGAGAGATGCATTTAGAGTCATTAAGTGGATCTGCACAACATCTGCCTACGGTTTTCACAAAAATATTCATCAGCACATCTGTTTTCAACATTCATAATAATCAGAAATGTTTCTTGAGCAGCAAATCAACATATTTCTGACCCTGCAGCACAAAAGCAGTCTTCAGTAGCACAGGTATATTTGTAGCAGTAGCCAACAATACACTGTATGGGTCA
>JAFVLL020021756.1:7500-20233 GCA_021397915.2 Tor tambroides
TTCCGCTGCAGTGGGCCGGGCTCAGGGCAAGTCCATGCAGGGCGGGGCTTCATCTGCAGTGGGCGGGGCTCAGTATGAGCCCGTGCAGGGCGGGGCTTCCGCTGCAGTGGGCGGGGCTCAGGATGAGTCTGTGCAGGGCGGGGCTTCCGCTGCAGTGGGCGGGGCTCAGGGCGAGTCCATGCAGGGCGGGGCTTCTGCTGCAGTGGGCGGGGCTCAGGATGAGTCCGTGCAGGGCGAGGGTGGTGGCGGGTACAGGTGGTGTGAGTAGCTGCGCTCAGTGAAGGGCGACGGCGGGCAGCTCTCACAGTTCTCCTCTGCAGACAGGTACTGGCTGCGCGGCGTGGGCGGCGGCGGCAGCGGCTCCGAGTCGTAGTTCAGGTCGCTGGTGTAGCTCTTGACGGCGGCGCTGGACGCGTGCGGAGCCCTTCGGCCCGGCGTGTAGTCGCTGTCGCACACGTCTGTGCTGCAGGGCGTCGTCGGGGGGGCGAAGTGACGGTAGCTGTACGGCCTGTAGCTGCAAAACACTCCGAGTCAGACACTCAACCATAAACTAGCGTTAGCATGCCATCCGTGTGACGCGTGTCCTCCGTTACCTGTACGATCGGTGCGTCGACGGGCTGTTCGACGAGTATCCGAACTCCAGCGTATACTGCGACCTCACTGTAGCCGGAGACGGAGGAGGATTCAGAATCTGGAATCATGGGAGAGAAAAGATGCTGACATTTACAACCACAGAACTAAAAATAAAAATTCAATACAATTATAACACATAATAATCCAGGGTTTCTGCAGGATTTTCACGCACAAATTTAAGACTTTTTTTTTTTAAAAAAACCTGAACAAATAAAATTAATACCATATGAGCGGGGTGGGGCAATGTCTATAGTAACATATTAAACTCTAAAATTATTGAAAAAAGCATAAATTTAGTTTTATAAAATGACACACTTCAAATTTCAGCCTTTAAAGCATTCTTAAGAAAATGGGTGAGTCAAAAGTATTATTTATTATATTAATTTAAACTATTATTATCAATAAATTATTATATTAATTAAATAACATATAAATACATTTTACTGTTTATATTTTTATCGATCCACCAGTTCACATTTACAGCTCTGTTTGCAAGGTAGAAACATGGGTGGATTTTCACATCGGTCTGAACAAAAACAGCAGGAGGCGCTTCCGGAACAGCAGAAATATAACCCTTTCAGAAACATAACCGTTTTAAGATTTCAAGACTTTTTAAGGACCTGCAGGAACCCTGTAATCTGAAATAAAACAATAAATATAAGAGGTCTATCAATACTGGATTTTGCAATAATGCTGAAAGTCAGGCAACAAGCAGATCATTGCACTGATACTAGTAAAATCTATATTCTTAATGTGTTAAATAATATTTTTTATCTTTCCTTCCTATGACAGGCGACCCAGAGACAATTTACATCAAATTAAAGCTAAATATTCAATTCAAGTTTTTGTACAGCGCTTTTCACCATACAAACTGTTGCAACACAGCTTTACAGAATGTACTGTGACAGAAACGTACAGTAACAATCATGCAGTTCGTTACAAATTACACGTAATCAAACAGACGATGAACACTATTAACTCCAATGATTATATGTTAAGATTAAACTTGTAGCAAAATTTGGCAGATAACTGTGTAACCAAAATGATACTTTTTTAAATTTTTATAAACAAGCCTGAAATGCACAGGGGTCTTATTTTGAAATGTTGTTTTTGTTGGTTTTGATTGCTTCTAATGTCATCATTTGTAAGTCGCTCTGGATAAAAGCGTCTGCTAAATAACTAAATGTAAATGTAGTTTCTACTTCCAGCCGCTCATTCTAACATGAAGATGATGAAATGTGCATCTTATAAAAATCTACAACATATCTGAATACAAAGTAAACATTGTCATAATTCATCAACAGCAGATCATTAGCAATCATCTCCTGGCATAAATTAGGGGTATTTTTCAATCGCAAACTGCTCTGAAAACAAGAGCCTGTAGAATTTTTATTTTTATTTAAATTTTTAAAATTACTTTAAGACCTCTTAAAATAATTAAGATTTTTATTATTCCATTTAACACTGAGTTTATAAAAGGACCGTGACGAACGTGAGTGCAGACTGACCGGAGGGAAGTAAGTGCCCTTGGTGCTGGAGGAGCTGCTGGACGAGGCTCCGGTCACATGAGCGCGGTCATACGGCGGGCCGCTGCTGCCTCCCATGATGCTCAGCGAGCCGATGACCGACTTCCCACGAGACATGCCTGAGAGAGAAACACGTCAGCACTTTTCTTACTTCATATTTTTGTTTTCTAGTATAAATATCTAAACGTTCTTGAATTAAGATGCATTTACTTGACAAGTTAAATGACTTAAGATATTATGTCTTGTTTTCTGAAAAACTTATCAAATTTTTGTTAGTTTTTGCTTAAAACAAGCAAAACTATCTGCCAATGGGGTAAGAAATATAATTTTAATTCAAAGTCTAAACAAGATTGTTTTTCTCCCCCCGTTGCTTGTTTAAAAGGCACAATGTAAGTTTTCTCCGGTAGAGGTCGCATTTTCAAAACAAAGGTAAAGCTTGATGACGCTATAAAGAAGAGAGAAGTCGTTTTATGTATAGAATTCACAAATCATGTTCACGGATGAGGTAATGAATTATTTTTTTAATACCTGTACCTTCCACAGTTATTCAAACAGTGAATAAATTACGCAGAGAAAGCGAGCGAAGAACATTTACTTTGTCAAAGAACATGACTGACTTCAGTCTAGCGCCAGTTTAAGCACTCTCACTCTCAAAACCTTCCGTCAGTAAAGCTGTCTATACACCGTTTGATGAATGAATCTCTTACATCATACGTACATCTGCACTTTATTGTTTATGATGAGAGAATTCGCTTGAACAAAAACTCATCTGGTGATGATGACGACTCATCTGGATGCCTCTGATTGGCCATAGAGACAGAGCGCATTTAGGCCACGCCCACACCGGGGGGGTGGGGAAACAATCCAGCGCTCTCCATTGACTTTGTATTGCTGGAAGCTGCCTCCTTGTCATTTCTGACTTATAACAAAAAACAGAACAATGTCTAAAAGCTGCTGTGTGACGAGGTGTACAGCAAACAAGCTTAAAAACCCAGAACTGCGTTGTTATAAGCTGTCAACCCAAAAAAAGAGCGTTTAAGGACATAAGTAGAGTGCTACGTGTCATATTTCATGTTGGGCCATTCATTTTGGATCATTTCTCAAACAAAAGGAAGGTAAAGAAAAGGGGCACTGACAAAAACCAATAAAATGTAGTTTCTCAATACATCTCCTCTCAGATTCACATCGGGTGGTCAAATAATCCTTTGACCTGATTAAAATAATACTTCCTGTCGCTGATCAGGTTTCCTTCAGTGGGCGTAGTTCTCAGAGTAATACGACACGTTGTGCTCTACCTTTTGTCCTCAAACACTCGTTTTTTGGGTCGACAGTTTTTTAGCTTATTTGCTGTACACCTCGTCACACAGCAGCTTTTAGACATTGTTCTGATTGTTATGAGTCAGGAATGACAAGGAGGCAGCTTCCAGCAAAACAGAGTCAACGGAGAGCGCTGGATTGATGAGCGGAACCGAGGATAGTGCGGATATTAGTCATTGATAGACGACAAAGACTAGAGAGAAACGGGGACGAGTCATTATTTGAAATCAGAATTTCTCTGGATTTACAAATCCTTGGGATCACGCATGAACTATATCACACTGTGCAAGTGGTTTTTGGATATTTTATAACAAAAATCTTGCATACTGTGCCTTCAAGCAAAAACTAACTAAACTGTGATACATTTTTCAGAAAACAAGGGTTAGTTCAAGGTTAGTTGACCCCAAAATGAAAATTCTGTCATTAATTACTCACCCTCATGTCGTTCCAAACCCGTAAGACCTTCGTTCCTCTATAGAACACAAATTAAGATATTTCTGATGAAATCCGAGAGCTCTCTGGCCCTGCATAGACAGCAATGCAACTGAAATGTTCCCAGAACGTAGTAAATACATCGGTAAACCAGTCCATGTGACATCAGTGGCTCAACATCAGTTTTGTGACGCGAATGTGAAAATAATTCAGTTGCATTGCTGTCTATGCAGGGCCAGAGAGCTCTCGGATTTCATCAGAAATATCTTCATGTTTGTTCTGAAGATGAACAAAGGTCTTACGGGTTTGGAATGACGTGAGGGAGAGTAATTAATGACAGAATTTTCATTTTGGGGTCAATTATCCCTTTAAGTCATTTTACCTGCAAAATAAAAGCATCTTGATTCAAGAATGTTTAGATGTTTCTGTTTTCTGCGGTCTGCTCACCGGGCAGCGAGCCGCTCAGAGAGCCGGGGTGAGGCACGTATCCCAGCGGCACCGAGGATGGCCCGTGAACCACGAAGTCATTGGTCATGGTCTCGCCGTCGTCCTTCATCTGAGGACACAGGACACGCTGGCACACGAAATACACGGCTCCCACCACGAACAGCACCATCACCACTCCCACGATGGAGCCGATGGTGTTCGTCGGAGGAAAGGACGGCTCTTCTGTGGCGTCTGAGGAAGAAACCGGTCTCTTACCTGCTGCTTTACTAACACAGCGGGTCTGATGAAGGTCAGGTCAAGACTTCAGCTTCTCAACACCAAGTACAGAACATTTAAATAAACTGAAGACAACTCAATACTTCAAAATGTTCTCTGAATATCAACGTCCAGAGAGCACACTCTCCATTACTTCATTCACTTCACAAAAAAAATAGCTTACATTTTGAATAGCCTTGCAAACAAACACTAGAATATGGAAATAATGGTAACACTTAAAGCCTTTATGTATAATGCATTATAAAAGTAGTTTTATTATGCATTAATTATGCCTTGTAATGCTCCTTATAATGCATTGTGGAACCTCATGAATAATTGTCACTACAGTTAACACATTATAACACTTAGATTATGCATTTTAAATTTGGTTATAATTATTAATGACAAGATATAATGTATTACAAAGCACATGATGAATAATTATAATGCACTAATAACGCGTTATACATGAAGGCTTTAAGTGTTAACGAAATAACTTTTAATGTCCTTCTGATCACAAAAATGATGTTCTCAGTGTTTTTGTCTTGTTTTCCAGAGCAAACGTCTAAAGATCCTTAAATCAAGATGCATTTACTGGAGATGCAAAATAACATTAGAAGTCTTGTTTTCTGAGAAATTATACAAAATTAAGTGAGTTTATACTTAAAACAAGAACAAATTTCTGCCAAAAGGATAAGTTTTCATTCCCCATTGGCAGATTTTTGTGCTCATTTTAATCATAAATTCATTTCAACTTCTCAAAAAAACAAGACTTCACTTTTCATCTAAAGTAAATGTATCTTGATTTAAGGATATTTATACTGGAAGCCAAGACAATTCATTTTTTGCAGAGACATGACTGAATTGAAGACTTTCTGCTCTGATTTAAGCTCTTTAAAGGCCTTAATCTGTGATTGTGACACGTACAGCAGCCGATCTCATCAGAGTTGTCTGTGCAGTCCATGTTGTGGTCACACTTCTTGTGCCGCCCGATGCACTGGCCGTTGGCGCAGGTGAACTGATCCATGGGACAGTGAACTGCAGAGACAGACAGGAAGTGTGGGTGAATCAGACAGGAAGTGGCTCACAGACTGCGAGGATGGGCCGGCGATCGTTACCTTCACACTTGTTCTCATCTGATCGGTCCTGGCAGTTGACTTCTCCGTTGCAGCGCAGAGAGATGTCCACGCACTGCTTGCTGTCGCACTGGAACTCCTCGTCGGAGCAGACGGGACAGTCACGCTCGTCGCTGCTGTCGTCACACTCAGCAAAGCCGTCGCAGCGCCAGGCCTGAGGAATACAGTCCACCTCGCCGGACGCACACGAGAACTGCTCCGGAGAACACGTGGGCGGCTCTGAGGACGACAACCAGCGGTTAATCACAGACATTTGTGACCCTGGAGCACAAAACCAGTCATGAGAGTCAATTTTTTTGAAATTGAGATTTCTGCATCATCTGAAAGCTGAATAATAATCTTTCCATTGGTGTATGGTTTGTTAGGATAGGACAATATTTGAAAATCTCCTTTAAAGTTGTTCAAATGAAGTTCTTAGCAATGCATATTACTAATCAAAAATGAAGTTTTGATATATTTACAGTAGGAAATTTACAAAATATCTTCATGGAACATGATCTTAATATCCTAATGATTTTTGGCATAAAAGAAAAATGGATAATTTTGAGCCATACAATGTATTGTTGGCTATTGCTACAAATATACCTGTGCTACTGAAGACTGCTTTTGTGCTGCAGGGTCACATTTGAGAATGAAAACATTACACTGCAAAAAATGATTTTCTTTCTTAGTATTTTTGTCTTTTCTAGTATAAATATCTAAACATTCTTGAATCAGCATGCATTTACTTGACAAGTAAAATGACTAAGATGTGTCTCGTTTTCTGAAAAAATTATCAAAATTGTTAGTTTTAGCTTAAAACAAGCAAAAATATCTCACAATGTTGTAAGAAAAATAATCTTAAATTAAAGGCTAAACAATCTTTAGGTCCCTTAAAGATAATTCTGAACATTGACATCATGATTTTCTGTACAACAGCTTTGAAACGGTGTTCATTGAGAAGTGTAGTCAGATCTAGTTCTGTAGGAGGAAGACTGGAGTGTGTCTAGCATGACTAAAGTGTGTTTGAGTCTGTGATGATGTACCTCCGCAGGAGAGCTCGTCCTGCAGCAGCACCAGGTGAACGGGACACGAGCAGCGCGTGGTTCCGTCTCCTTTCACGATGCAGATGTGCGAGCAGCCGCCGTTATCAGACGTGCAGGGGTGTTTATCTGCACACACACACACACACACACACACGGGATCAACACACGCTCCAGCGCACGCTCTACTACGGCTGGGAAAATACATCAATGCATCGCGAATCGAGAAATGATTCCGCATCGATTCTGAATGCATGGCGATTCTTTCTGGAGAACAGCTGAGAAAGAAATCAGATGTGTATCATTATATTGGATCCGTGCATCAGCTCTTAAAGGGACAGCAGCCTAATAATACCTGCTGCTGTCATTAATACTCAAACAACAAAACAATGTTTTTAACAAAGATGGATCTATTTATACAGTGAATACTATGCAGTGTTATTTTACACTTAATCATTACATTTCTGTATCTATTCTATTCTAATTTTTAAAAAAAAACCTTGCAATGTGTACAGTGTGTTAGATTAACAGATTTATCACAGCACTTGAATACTGTAGCTCTCTTGCTGCTCTGATTGCTTCTATTGTTCTCCTCATTAGTAAGTTCAGTAAATACCTGAATACTACCGACCTTATTTTATTAGTAACATTGTTCTGTTGTATTTATCTATGCTTTTCTATGATTTATCTATTTTCTTGCTGAGAAACATTGGTGTGAAAATGATCCGAGGCTCAAAAACCGTACTATGATCCGAAGCGAGAGATTTGTGATCTACCCATGATGCTCGGCGAGAGAGGCTTACTGTACTCGTCCATGTGGAGCTCGTGGACGGCGTGGATGTCGCTCAGAGAGGCGATGCGCGCCTGGATCTTGGTGCGTCCCTCGCGGGTCACTTTATCGATGCGCTCGATCATCTGCTGCTGCCGGTCGATCCAGTACAGGAAGTTCCCGAACACCGTCAGGCCCACCGGCTGCAGGATGTTGGAGTCCTCGATCACGATCCGATTGGCTCCTGCAGGACAGAAAGAGACAGGCTCAGGAAATCTGTTTGACATTAGATCTCGGATGTCTTTACATTTTTTCTGTGTTTAAATTCTAGTAAAACTCTTAGACCTTTATATACTTTGTGCTTTAAAAGTACTGGACAAGAAACCCAACAGATATCATCATCATTTGATTATTAACAAGTACAACTTTTTTTACTTTTGACAATTTTGTTGTGTTCTACAATTGTTGTTTAATGTACAAAATTGTTAATAATCTTGCACCTTCACCCTTGAAAGAATTTGTTTCTTCTTATACTGAAAATATAAGACAAACTAGAGCTTCGTCAAGAGGTGATTGTGCAGCGAATATTAGAGTTTTTCTGTAAGAGCTGTTAATAACTGGAGTAATTTACCAATTAACATTAGACAGTGTCCCAGCTTAGCACAGTTTAAGCTACATTTGGAAATATGGTTAAAGATGAGTCAGGTGTGTGACCATTGAGTATTTTTGTATACTGAAACTGAAGAGAGGGGAGTGGTCAGGGACTGAGGGGCGGGGCCAAGGAAAGCATTCATTGGAGGGGGGGGGGGGTTTGAAATCAATTAGTCATGTTGACAGTGAGGACTGTTGATCACATGATCAGCAGCAAATGCTGGTCGGTGCGTGACCTTTAACCCCAGGGCCTCACCGGACAGGTCGCTGCTCTCGATGCGCCTCAGGTCCATGTCGACCCAGAAGAGTTTCCCCAGCTCGTTATCGACGGCCAGAGCGGCCGGTTTGCCCAGATTACTGAAGAACAGGACCTCGCGCTCCGTCCCGTCCAGAGCGGCGCGCTCGATCTTCGGAGACCGCTCCTGCAGATTCGTGAAGTACATGTACCTGCGGAGAAACGCCCACAACGCTTCTGTGTTACAGGTGTGTTTAAATATGCAAACGAGCCATTATCTTAAGCAAATATGCACTAATTTGCATACATCTCCGGTTCTAAATTCTGGTCTGATTTTGTTGTCATATTAAAGGTTTCTCCAGAGGAGATTCTGGATTTCTCTTTTTATCACTCCATGAATCAGAACACATTTTCACCATATTTTTAGGCATAAAATGTTGTATAAATCAGTGATTACTTTGGAAATGTAATAAGTTACTGATTACATGTTAAAATATAGTAAGTAGTGTAACTATTTCAGTTAATTTATTAAAGTAATGATTACTTTTTGATTACTTTTCTAATGTTTTGAACTGTTAATCACTTTGAAACAATTAAAGCAGGCAGGGTTACTCTTACAATACGAATTGAATTAAGATTATAATCATTTCATTTTAAAGCACAGCCACCACAAAATCAGACTTTAGCACCTTTTACTTTGAGATCATTCTGAAGTTAAACAGATTTATAATCATAAGAAATAGATTAATAGCTATGATACTGTTTTTGAAATCAAATCTTTGCAAAGTTACACAGCAAACACTGGCATCTAACAATACCTGGGAAAAAACAGTTATTCTTAAAAAATTAACCATATACACAAACCCTAATAGGAAATAAAACAGTTATGGAATAAGCATGTGTCCTAAACGCCTGAAACATTGCTGTCTCATATTTTAGAGCAGTCACTGCAATTCATGAAAGAAATCAATTAAATCTGTGTGTGGAAAAAATTCAGATGCAACTCCCTTTGTAATCATTAACATATTCATAAGTAACTTTAATAACACTTTTTTTTTTTCAGTAACTGTAACGGATTACAATTACATTTATTTTGGGTTACACGTTATTTTAAGGTGTCTTTGTTACAGTGTAATTATACATTTAAGTACTGAGTAATATTAACTTCATGTACTTACTATATGGGTAGGGTTAGGATTAGCGTTAATTATGCATAATTAATTGTTATTATAACAGTAAGTACATGTAACAAGGACACCTTAAAATAAAGTGTTACCTTATTTTGTAATTAACGTAATTCTGTTACATGTAACTAGTTACTCCACAACACTGTCTATGAACAAACCTTCAGAATATAGAGAGGAATAAAACTGTAAAGTTGTTGAATGTAAGAGATAAAACTCTTTAAAGACATGGACTGGAATAGAAATCTACAGACGCAAGCTGATAAACACCTAAGGAGCTCAAAGTGATCAGTGCATGGAAACACACAGGTCTTGCTGTAACCTCACCCTCTCTCCGGATTGACCACGATGGCGCGGGGTTTGTCGTGTTCCCCGCGCAGCACCACTCCGACCCGCGATCCGTCCGTGCGCGTCACGTTGATGACGTTGGTCACTTCGCTGGTCCAGTAGATGAAGCGGCTGTAGACGTCGATGCTGAGGTCGTAGGGCTGCAGGCCGAGGTTTGGGCCGCCCACGGCGCCGGACACCACCGTCACGCTCTGAGGAGGAACCGGACAGCGCTCAGATGAGTCTATATATTCTGTTTATTCACTCTGTTCACCCGCTGTCTGCTTAGAATAATTTCCTTCCCGACCGATCCCGCTAAATTTAGATCTGTAATGTAGAAATGTAGTCTGCACAAAAATTGTATTTATTTTATTCGTCTTGACAAGTAAAATTATATATTATGTCTTGTTTTCTGAAAAAAAAAAATCAAAATTTTGTTAGTTTTTGCTTAAAACAAGCAAAAATATCTGCCAGTGGGGTAAGAAAAATAATCTTAATTCAAAGGCTAAACAAAAATAAAATAATTTAAGAAATTTTTTTTACAGTGTACTTATCTTAATTTAACGTGTGAAATTTATATTAGTGTAGCTGTTTTTAATGTGGTATTTTTTTGTTAAAACCACAGGCAAACAAAAATATTTGGCATCTAAATGTTTTTTGTTTACTTTAATGGAATCGAAACTAGGAATCGTTAAGAATCAGAATCGATAAGCAGAATTGGAATCGATAAATTTCAAATGATACCCAACCCTAGTTACCGACCGCTACCGTGATTTATTGGGAATTTAATCCTGCGTCGCAAGAGATCTGGTCGAGAGAGCTGCAGGAATGCAAGCTTACCTGGTTCCCGTCCTCCAGCACGCAGTTAGACCCAATTCTAACTGAGAGCAACACTGACTCTGGTTTTTCATGTTTAATACTGTAAAGCTGCTTGATTTAAGGCTATCTACTGCATAAAGTACGTTATAAATAAACGTGACACGACTTCACTGGAGGACAGAAGAAACATCACATGGCTGTAATCAGATGCTTTCTTAACTGCTGCTTTCTCACCGCTGTCAGTTTTTGTTGTGTTTATGTCATTATTGAGAGGAAAGCGTGCAGCATATATTCTTCGTAAGAGATCTGGTCGGGACTGCAGGCTTACCTGGTTCCCGTCCTCGTGCGCGCGGCGGATGGCGTTCTGCTTGGAGTCGATCCAGTACAGGTGGCGGTCGAGCGGGTCGTAGTCGATGGCGCGCACGTTTCTGAGGCTGTGGATGGGCAGGATGATGTCGGGGCTCTGCAGCTCGTCTATGACCATGCGGTTGATGGCCGTCTTCTGACTGAACAACAGGAAGGACGTGGGCGCTGACAGACACACAGACAGACACATTTAACCTTTCATCATCAAACAGTGACCGTCCGCTTCCAGTTTACATGTGTGTTTCTGACCCATAATGCTGTGCGAGATCATTTATGATAGCTGGTGTTGAAATGGACGCTGGTTCACTTCATCAGAACCCAAAAATAAACAAAAAATGGTGATCTTAGACGCTCACAGTGTGCTGTCATCAGTGTTATTTTGGTATCATTATTAAACTATTACAGATTTTGTTAATACTTTACTCATTTTGTTTTTACTTTAAATTTAACTGAAAATTTTACCAAATATATTCTGTTTTAACTAGAGCTAACGATCTAACGATTCTATCTAATATGTCTATGTAGTTTTAATTTTTAATTAGAGAGTATAGGTATGTTTTTTTGTTTGTTTTTTTAATATAATAATAAAAAATGCATTATTTCATATGTATATCTGTGTTTATGTATGTAAGTGGTGTCTAGTTGTCAACAAAACATTTTATGCCAGAGGAACTTCCGGATGGTGAAAATTGAACAAATAAAAGTTTTAAGTAATTAATTAATTAATTAATTATTATTAATTAGTTTTAGTTACAGTTATTTTAGTAGTTCAAGTGAAACTAAATGAAAAAAAGTTTCTTTGGCAAGCAGCTAAAATAAAATACTAATATTTTTTGTTTTATTTCAATACAGTTAATGTTAATTTTTATGACTTGAAATAACTATTATTATTATTTTTTTTATGTGTGGTATAAGTGAATGGTAAACAGCTGTTGAGATTCACACGTGAAACGGCGTGGAGGTTTGGACCCGGAAACAGTATTTCTTGCGTCACGATTAAACGAGCGCAATGTGGCGGCATGTGTGATGTGAACTCGCCCCTTGATCACATGACCACTACTGCTTCAGTGTGAGGGAGTTTACAGTCAGCGTCTCACACACACACACACACACGGCCTGAAGCGATTATAAAGCCTGTTTTTACTCTGTCAAACGCAGAGCGAGAGACTGCAGCATCTGCCAACTTGGCTGTAGCTCGTTAACCACGAGAGCTTTAAAAAGAAAATTCCCTGCCTGAGATTCTTGAACAACGGCTCTGCGTCTTCAGGACGGATCCTGGCGGCTCTTTCTGCGAGAAATCACGTCTGAGCCCCGCCAAACCAAGCGAAGCGGTACGAGAACGCACGAGCATCTGCGCCAAACACACACGGAGCAACGTGACGAGGCGAAACACCATCATGCGCTGAAGCAAACTCAACTCTGAACCACAAACTCAAAAAATCCTTGGAAAATCTGGATCCCAAACCTAACAGGAACCAGACACACTCACGGACGTGTTTGTGAGTGAGCGTGTGTGTGTGTGTGTGAGAGAGAGAGTGAGTGAGTGAGTGAGTGAGTGAGTGAGAGAGAGAGAGAGAGAGAGAGAGTGTGAGTGTGTGAGAGAGAGAGAAAGAG
>JAFVLL020021756.1:20333-31558 GCA_021397915.2 Tor tambroides
CCAGAATGGTGCAGCTCTATTTTGCTCACAAACAGCTCTTAATGGAGTCCAGTTTTTATGTAGCCGGCTGATTTTTGTTCATGGTATTCAGCAGCGATTAAATGTTTTGCAAAAAGTGACACAGAATAAATATGTTTGATATCTGTTTGACTTTAACCACACTGGAATCGCTAAGAATCAGAATCGATAAGCAGGATTGGAATTGGAATTGATAAAATTCAAATGATACCCAACTCTAATGGTGTGTCCGTCTGTTACCTGTACGATCGGTGCGTCGACGGGCTGTTTGACGAGTATCCGAACTCCATCGTATACTGCGACCTCACTGTGGCGGGAGACGGGGGGGGGTTCAGAATCTGGAATCATGGGAGAGAAAACACACATTACTAAAGATGCTGACAGAGTTTTAAAAGTCACATTTAAAACAATTATAATAAATAAAACAATAAATAATAATAAATTGAATATTTATTTCATATATTCATACTGTACTAGTTTATGTACTAATATGTCAACACATGTATTAGAGGTCTATCAATAGTGGATTTTGTGATAAACACAACTGAGACATGAAGCATCAGTTCTTCTGGATTTAGTCTGTCTCAGTTTGTTCTGTTTCTTCATGTCATTCCAGACAGACTGATGATGATCAGATCAGATCTCAAAAACCTCACTGGATTATTACAATTAATGGCCAAATCAATGTTTGACTGACCGGAGGGAAGTATGTTCCTTTGGTGCTGGAGGAGCTGCTGGACGAGGCTCCGGTCACATGGGCGCGGTCATACGGCGGGCCGCTGCTGCCTCCCATGATGCTCAGCGAGCCGATGACTGATTTCCCGCGAGTCATGCCTGAGAGAGAAACAGACGTCAGCAGGCGCTCAGACGTGATAAACAAACAGCCCAGGCTTCATTCACCTGGCAGAGAGCCGCTCAGAGAGCCGGGGTGAGGCACGTATCCCAGCGGCACAGAAGACGGTCCATGCACCACGAAATCATTGGTCATGGTCTCTCCATCGTCCTTCATCTGAGGACACAGCACCCGCTGACACACGAAATACACAGCGCCCACCACGAACAGCACTATCACCACACCCACGATGGAGCCGATGGTGTTCGTCGGAGGAAAGGACGGCTCTTCTGTCGCGTCTGAGGAGGAAAACAAGAGCGTCTCTCACCCGATGCTTCATTACAGTTTTTACAATCGCTAGGACACATTTCTCTAGTCAACTATCTCTCAAAAAAAGTACAGAATATTAAAATAAATGGAAGAGAAGACAATTCTTCAAAATGTTCTCTGAATATAAATGTCTAGGGAGCACACTTTTCATTACTTCGTCACTGATTTTACAAAAATATAGCTTAAATTTTGAATAGCCTTGCAAACAAACACTAGAATATGGAAATAACGGTAACTTCTCTTAAAGCCTTTATGTATGATGCATTATAAAAGTCATTTTAATGCATTAATTATGCCTTGTAATGCACTGTAGAATCTCTAACCACAGTTAATACATTATAACACTTGTCAGTTTGTTACACTACGCATTTTAAATTCAGTTATAATTATTTACAAGATATAATGTATTACAAAGCACATGATGAATAATTATAATGCATTATACCCATTAATAACCCTTTATAATGCATTATAGATAAAGGCTTTAATTAAAGTGTTACCAAAATAACTTTTACTGTGCTTCTGATCACACTGCCAATAAATGATGTTCTTCCTCAGAGTTCTTGTCTTGTTTTCCAGAGCAAACGATTCTTAAATCAAGATACATTTACTGGAGAAGCAAAATAACAGATCAGACATCGTTTTCTGAGATATTATACAAAATGAAGCGAGTTCATACTTAAAACAAGAACAAATATCTGCCAAAGCAGTCAGAAAAATCTAATTAATTCAAAGGGAAAACAAGTTTTCATTCCCACTGACAGACATTTGTTGTTGTTTTAAGCAGAAACTGCAGTCTATGCAACATTTAATGCCATGGCTCTGAGTTGAAGAGTTTCTGCTCTGACTGAGGTCTTCGTTTGTGGAAGCTGATTAACGACAGAAAGCCTGATTAACGTACAGCAGCCGATCTCGTCAGAGTTGTCTGTGCAGTCCATGTTGTGGTCACACTTCTTGTGGCGTCCGATGCACTGGCCGTTTGCGCAGGTGAACTGATCCATGGGACAGTGAACTGCAGAGACAGACAGGAAGTGTCAGGGAATCAGACAGGAAGTCGCTCGCAGTCGTTACCTTCACATAAGGCTGGGCGATATGACCAAAAATTTATATCTTGCTATTTTTTGGCTGATGTGTGATATATGGTACATATCTCGGTGATTTCTACGTTTTTGGATTTCATTTTGATTACTTTTTAAGAAAACAAGACTTTTGATTGCTTCTGTTGTCCTCATTTGTAAGCTGCTTTGGATAAAAGCGTCTGCTAAATAACTAAATGTAAATGTATTTGGATTAAAAAAAATCAGTATATAAGTGAATGTAACCATGCAGGGATATATTATGTATATTAGCTCCAACCCTAATTAAACACACCTGATACAGCTAATCAGGCCATTCAGGCTTTGAAAACTAGATGGTATGTGTGTTAGAACTAAACTGAGTTTGACACGGCTGAACTATACGAAACTATAAACTATACTATCTTAGGAGTTTTTTAAAGCCCTTGATATAAAGCTTGTCACGTTTAGAACAAACACTTCAGTCTGTGTCCTCCGCTAGATATTTTTCAGATGCGCTCGTATCAAACTACAGTATATCGATATAAACGGTATTACCACATACCGTATCACTTATAAAAAATACATCGATATATTGTACAAACTCCATCTACCTTCACACTTGTTCTCATCCGATCGGTCCTGGCAGTTGATTTCTCCGTTGCAGCGCAGAGAGATGTCCACGCACTGCTTGCTGTCGCACTGGAACTCCTCGTCGGAGCAGACGGGACAGTCACGCTCGTCACTGCTGTCGTCACACTCGGCGAAGCCGTCGCAGCGCCAGGCCTGAGGAATACAGTCCACCTCGCCGGACGCACACGAGAACTGCTCCGGAGAACACGTGGGCGGCTCTGAGGAGCAACACAGCCAGTGCTTAATGACCAACACTACAGAAACCATGTGTGTCCCTGGAGCACAAAATCAGTCTTAAGTCGCTGGGGTATATTTGTAGCAATAGCCAACAATACATTGTATGGGTCAAAATTATACATTTTTCTTTTATGCCAAAAATCATTAGGATATTAAGATCATGTTCCATGAAGATATTTTGTAAATTTCCTACTGTAAATATATCAAAACTTAATGTTTGATTAGTAATATGCATTGCTAAGAACTTCATTTGAACAACTTTAAAGGAGATTCTCTCAATATTTAGATTTTTTTGCTCCCTCAGATTCCAGATTTTCTAATATTGTCCTATCCTAACAAACCATACACTGCAAAAAATGCTTTTTACTCTTTTTTTTTTTTTTCTTGTTTCCAGCCAAAATCTCTAAAAATTCTTAAATCAAGAAGGATTTTCTAGACGAGTAAAAATTATTGACTTGTTTTCAGAAAAATCAATGGAAATGGCAAACATGATATTTTGGCTGGAAACAAGACAAAAAATCTCTTTTTTTGCAGTGCATACATCAATGGAAAGCTTATTTATTCAGAGTTCAGATGATGTATAAATCTTCATTTAAAAAACTTGAGTCTCATGGCTGGTTTTGTGTTAGTTGTACAGGAGGAGTGTTTGTCCTGTGTGACCCTGATCTCCTCACCTCCGCAGGAGAGCTCGTCCTGCAGCAGCACCAGGTGAACGGGGCAGGAGCAGCGCGTGGTTCCGTCTCCTTTCACGATGCAGATGTGAGAGCAGCCGCCGTTATCAGACGTGCAGGGGTGTTTATCTGCACACACACACACACAGATCAACACTCACTTTCCCAGACTCAGATTTACAAACCTCTCAGACAATATTTTTCATAAATGCTTCATAGAGCATTATTTTCAGCTTTATATTTGGTTTACAGTACACTCGTCTGTAAATATTTTTTTTCTCTCAGGGTTTTTTTTCCATTGATTTTCTCGAAGTGACAACATACAGAGCCGCTAAAATAAAAAATACAGACCTTTACATGCACACAAGCAGTGCTGGGTAAATTACTGTAAAAAAGTAATTAATTACTAGTTACTAATTACATCTTCAACAGTGTAATTACATTACTGTACAAATGACTCTCTCCAAAAAGTATTCAATTACTTATTACTTTCTAAATCCTATATCAATCTTGACAAGTTAATGATACAAGGATAGACATGAAATGCTTCTTTTAATTCTTTCAAATAAATAAGAGATAACTACATACATTATTCTGCTCACACTTTAGATTAGGCTCCAATTCTCACTATTAACTATGACTTTTGTCACAATATACTCCTAATTACTGCTTATTAATACTTAGTAAAGTAGTTGTTAAGTTTAAGAACTGGGTAGGATTAAGGATTTAGAATAAGATCTTATAAGACATTAATATGTGCTTTTTAAGTAATAATACTTAAATAATAATAACAGCTAATATAACAGTATTATTCATGCTAATAATCAACTAGTTAATAGTGAACTGGACACTTCTTTGTTATTAACGCTCCAAAGTATTTAAAGTGAGAAGGGTGCATAAAAAGCATGCATTTTAAGGTTAGACTTGTTAAATGCACTATTGTATTGTATATAACTACTCTACAGTCTATACACAGTATTAAGTTCAATTACATAAGAAGTAACTAATTAAATTACTGAAAAAAATAAGGTGAATCCCTTACTTTTTCAAGGGAAAAGTAATTAAATTACAGTAACTAATTACTAGTTACACCCAACACTGCACACAAGAAACTGTTGTGTCCTCGAGAAACTGTTCACGTGTGCATGGGAATGTTTTGCATGCTAACGCATTACAATTCCTTTGTGCCATCTTACTATGAATAAAACAAGAGCATGGATGCACATGAATGAACACAGATCTGCCTGCTCAAAATGTGGCTGTTATTATGGTAGTGCCTCTAATATCAAGGCCTAATGACTGATTTAACGCATCCTCTGTGGAGAAACCGTGTCATGAAATGAGCTGATGGAACAACAGGCGGCTCAGTGTGAATTGTTCTATACGCTAATTTGAATGGTTTCTTGTGCGCAAACAAAAGTCTGTATATTTTTTTATTTTGCAAAGGTCCTTGAGGCTATGTAATACAGTGCTAAAAATATTATGAGAACAAACTCAAAATGCTTATAACCTGCATTTTGCATAATCAAAAAGTGCATATTTGACAATCACTAAAGAATCACTAAACAGCTGCCATGAAACCTCACTTGTACCTCATTTATTTTCATTAAATTATGAATTTTCTATTAAAAAACTAAAAGAGGGAATATTTTTCCATACTTTTCCAGACCTAGAAAATAAATACCATGTTTTCATTAAATTCTTAATTTTCTAAAGTCTGAAAACAGAAATATTTTTCCATACTCTGCTTTCTTTTTTCCATACTTCTCCAGACCTGGAAAATAAATTCCATATTTTCAATAAATTCTTAATTTTCCATTATTAAAAAACTAAAGAGTGGCAAAAGTCTGGAAACACGTATTGTCCCGTGAGAGAGCTCTTACTGTAGTCCTGCATGTGGAGCTGGTGGACGGCGTGGATGTCGCTCAGAGAGGCGATGCGCGCCTGGATCTTGGTGCGTCCCTCGCGGGTTACTTTATCGATGCGCTCGATCATCTGCTGCTGCCGGTCGATCCAGTACAGGAAGTTCCCGAACACCGTCAGGCCCACCGGCTGCAGGATGTTGGAGTCCTCGATCACGATCCGATTGGCTCCTGGAGGAGAGAGGGGAGTGGTCAGGGGCTGAGGGGCGGGGCCAAGGAAAGCATTCATTGGACGGAGAGATTTGAAAACGATTAGTGACGTTGACAATTTTTAATCAGACAATTAACGATTACTGGACTACGTATCATTTCATGTCAGATTGGCTAATACTGCCAAAAACACACAAGGCTTACATATAAACACAGCTGGTTATGTCTGAAGTGAAAGTAAAGTGTTGAGAGAAAAACGGATGTGGGCAGCTCTTAAAGCGACAGTACTACATATGCTGCAGCTTGTCATTAATGAATGGTACACCATACTGTAGTATTAACTATAGTGAACTGATAAACTGTAATAAATACTGTAGAGTACTTTAGTTTTTACTACAGTAAACTGTAGTGTATTGTAGTATAATATACCCAACAATTGTAGAAAACTTAGATAAAAGTAATTTGTTAACATTAAACAGGGAGGTAGTGTCTCGTTCTCCTCTGGCCAGTGTTTAATAAGAATCAATACATAATTTACAAAGTGAAGTGTATATAGTGTTTTATTTTTATATTTGTTCATTCAATTTCTTGAAAGCTACTGCTAAATACACCTACTGTACCTGAAAAATCAATCACTGTTTGATTTGTGTATTATGTGCACTTGCAATGTCTATCTTTGTTCTTATTTTTTTATAAGATAAATTTTTTAAATTAAATTCATGTTTATTTTTTGCATAGCACTTTTCACGATTGTTGCAACGCAGCTTTACGGAAAATTAAAGTTTCTACATTGTATTTAGTAGAAGCTTATCAGTGGTGACTAGCTGTCAAGATCTCCATATGGCAGAAATATACAGTAAAAATCATGCAGTTCATGACATGTTATCAAACAGACAATAAACACTATTAACAGCCAATGCTGCGATCTAACTTACAGCAAAAATTTGGTAGTTTTGTATGTTGGCATCATCTGAGGTCCTCTGAGGAGACTTTTATTAGTCTAATTGTCTGCCATTATTTTATTTTAGATTTCGTTACCTTGTAATGCTTTGTTTTTAAAATATTGAGATTAATTTTGCTGTACTGCTCAGACAGCTTGTAAAATAGTAAAACCAACATGACAAAGAATCGTGATAAAATCCTGATTGATTGATCATGGAAACAAACTGTGATGCCATACTGCCCGCCCCTAAAGTGAGGACCTGATGACTGTGACGTAAGTGACCAATCACAGCGTGTGACCTTTAACCCCAGGGTCTCACCGGACAGGTCGCTGCTCTCGATGCGCCTCAGGTCCATGTCGACCCAGAAGAGTTTTCCCAGCTCGTTATCGACGGCCAGAGCGGCCGGTTTGCCCAGATTGCTGAAGAACAGGACCTCGCGCTCCGTCCCGTCCAGAGCGGCGCGCTCGATCTTCGGAGACCGCTCCTGCAGATTCGTGAAGTACATGTACCTGCGGAGGAGACGCCAACATTTACAGTACGGCTCTTTCGGTGCAAACACAGCATTGTTTCAACCACCGCATGAGTCAACTTCATTGGAAACTTTATATATTGTTACTTTATTTTTTTTCTCCCTTTTTTTTCTAGGACACATTCCAAAGAGCAACATATAAACATAACGGTCAACAAATACAACTTATACTGCATTCATGAGTATCTAGATTTCGATCAGATTCTGCCATACAAAGTTATGTTAAGAGTTACTTATCTGAACAGGTTATTGATTAGGAGTCAAAAATGATCTAAGAGTACTTTTTTGGGGGGGGGGGTGGGGGGGGGGTATATTGTTACTTTTGATAAGAAACGAAGTCTCAGGAAATTCTCAGTCTCAGTTTTCAGGAAATTCAAACAATAAATGCAGTTTTGAAGCTCTTTGACCTCTGTTCAAACGGCAGCGCAATCATCTCTTCCTGTTTATACTAGTTTTAACGTGAATAAACATGAATAAACACCTCATGACTCGCGTAATCACTCAGAGTTTCAACCGCAGAAAGACGTCAAAACAAAACATCATGTAGCATTTCATTTACCTCATCACTGTCCACATCTCGTTAGTTCGCTAGAGAAATTAAGTCTAGAGAAGAGCATATCGCGAAATATTAGACATTATATTTTACTTTACCTGTTAGTGAAGTCTTATTTAATGTATGTTTAAATAAATCTGCTATCAAACAAGTTATGACAGCCACTGTGTAAATAAACACATTTCAACAACAAACAGAAATTTTATAATTTAGAAGTTAATTTAAAAACTGCATTATGTGCAATTTACATGTTTACATGTTTTGTTTTGTTTTTAAGTTTAGTGCTGATTATTATATTTAAAAATAAATAGTAATTAAATAAGTCTGGGTTCTGTTGTTAATTGTAACCTTATAGTAACAAAAAAAGGGCCTCATACAGTTTCCAGCATAAGCTGAGATTTTTGTCCCTGAGAAATGAATTATAATTGAATATATGTTTGTGTGCCGTTACACCCACAGCTACAACCGTTCTGTATTACAGGTTCTCTCAAACGTTATGTTTAAATATGCAAACGAGGCATTATCTACGTAAATATTCACTAATTTGCATACGTTTCTCATCATTAGATAAAGTCAGGTTCATAATTCTTATTTGATTTTGTTGCCATTATAGAGTTCAAGGTTTTTCCAGAGGGGATTCTGGACAGAAAACAAACACATTCACCATGTTTTTAGGAGTAAAATGTTGTATAAATCAGTGTGAATGAAATATTTACAGTGTTGGGAGTTACTTTGAAATGTAACAGTTTCCAGATTACAAGTTACTCTGTTTAAAATGTAACAAGTAGTGTAACTATTTCAATTGCTTTATTAAAGTAAATGTAACTGATTACATTGTAACACTAATTACTGTCAGACTTTCAGGATACTTCACTTGAATTAAGATTATAATAATTTTAAAAGCACAGCCACCACAAAATCAGACTTTAGCACCTCTTTTACACATTTAAGTACTGAGTAATATTAATTAACTACATGTGCTTACTATATGCTTAGGATTAGGGTTACTTGCATGTAATTATGCATAATTAATTATTATAATAGTAAGTACATGTAACGTGTAACAAGGACACCTTAAAATAAAGTGTTACCTTATTTTGTAATTAAATGATGTAATTCCATTACATGTAACCAGTTACTCCAAAACACTGTTTATAAACAAACCTTCGGAATATAGAGAGGAATAAAACTGTAAGGTTTGGTGAAAGTAAGAGATAAAACTCTTTAAAGACATGAACTGGAACTGAAATCTACAGAAGCAAACAGATAAAGTGCAATGAAATAAACACTCAAAACGTGTGTTTCAGATGTTTTCTCTGCACTAGTCTGAGAGAAGAGCCGATATGGAAGCAGAAGAGAGCAAATGCTGATCAGTGCATGAAAGCAGACAGGATTTGGGTTGATCTCAGCGCTCACCCTCGCTCCGGATTGACCACGATGGCGCGGGGTTTGTCGTGTTCTCCGCGCAGCACCACTCCGACTCGAGACCCGTCGGTGCGCGTCACGTTGATGACGTTGGTCACCTCGCTGGTCCAGTAGATGAAGCGGCTGTAGATGTCGATGCTGAGGTCAAAGGGCTGCAGGCCGAAGTTCGAGCCGCCCACCGCTCCGGAAACCACCGTCACGCTCTGAGGAAAAAAACACCACAGCGGTCAGCGCTTACCTGGGGCTCTATGAAATACGCTTCGTTTTTTCACAAATTCCCTCTGATTTTTTTCCATTTTAATTTTTCTGGACTCCTTTGTAATGGTTGCATTCAATTTTATTAATCAAAAAGCATGTCTAATTTATTAAAATCATTAAACTTAAACAATTTAACATCAATTTATTAAAGTTTAACAAAAATTTGGGGACCTATGAAATGGTTTATTTTTCCCAACCTTATGTTTTATTGTTACCTAAATCTGTGTTTTAGCATGTCTAATTATTTGAACGCATAAAACAAGTTTCATTTATTCTTACAATAACCTTATGAATTTGTTTTCCTCCTCAGAAATTCTGTGTTGTGTATTTACATTTTTCTGGTTAACAAATGAAGGCATAAAATATTAATTTAAATTTATCTTTTAATTAATGAAAATTACGTTTTATTTTTTGGCAAATAAAGGCGATTTACTATTACAATTAAAACACTGAAGAAATACTGTATGATTATTCCTTAGAAATAAAATTTTAATTTTAGTAGTAGTAGTACATACATTCTACTGAACAATAGTAATGCATCTATGCCACAATGTCACAAATTTAATAACTTTAAATTTCTGTGTGTATATGACATGACAATAGCTTTACGAAGTGACTCTCAGAGCAGTTCTGGAGATGTTGTTTATGTATTTATGTCCTCATTAGCCCCTTTCACACATACAGACTTTACTGGAAAATTACCGGTAAATTGCCGTAAAGAGATCACGTGTGAATTGACCGGTATGAGAAGCTGTAACATTACCAGTAAACTGCTGGAATGATGGTGTGGTTTTATTTAATTTAATTTAGCGGTAAAGTCGTTCCGGTAATTTTACGGCAGTTTACTGGTATTACTGTGTGAAAGAGGCTAGTTAATGAGACAGCAGGTGCTAACATCACCACAAGCATCGCCCGCTTCAGTACGAGTAGTAGTTAAAACTGTGCGTCTGCGCCATTCATTCACACAGAGACTAAACAGTCTTAATATTTACAAATACTAGTCCATATCACGATTTGATTGAAGTGTAATGACCTACTTTTGATTAATTTTTATGACTGGATTCTGAGTTTTCCGCATCGCAGCTATCACTGGCCCTTTTTTACCTGGTTTCCGTCCTCTTGGGCGCGGCGGATGAGGTTCTGCTTGGAGTCGATCCAGTAGAGCTGGCGGTCCAGCGGGTCGTAGTCGATGGCTCGCACGTTCCGGAGGCTGTGGATGGGCAGGATGATATCAGGGCTCTGCAGCTCATCGATCACCATGCGGTTTATAGCCGTCTTCTGACTGAACAGCAGGAAAGATGTGGGCGCTGACGGACAGAAAGAGACATTTAACCTTTCATCATCAGACAGTGAAATCTCCAGTTAAATCAACCTCCAGTGTGTTTCTGACCCATAGTGCTGTGCCAGATTAAACTTGTGATAGCTGGTGTAGAAATGGATGCTGGTTCAGTCCAAACACTACATCAAAACACAAAAACAAACAGAAAACCCTGATAATATACGCTCTATATATAGATAGTGACCCTGGACCACAAAACAGTCATAAGGGTAAATTTTTTGAAATTGACCCTTTTTGAAGCTGAATAAATAATCTTTCCATTGATGTATGGTTTGTTAGGATAGGACAATATTTGAAAATCTGGAATCTGAGGGTGCAAAAAAATCTAA
>JAFVLL020021757.1:0-53345 GCA_021397915.2 Tor tambroides
AAAACGTGAAAAATATGAAGGGGTTTGAATACTTCTGCAAGGCACTGTATATATATATATATATATATATATATATATACATAATAAAATAAAATTTCACAGACAGACAAAGCATCACAATAATCCATAATCAATATGACTCCAGTCCATCAAACATCTTATGAAGTGAAAAGCTAAGTGTTTGTAAGAAACAAATCCATCATTACAGCATTTTGAAACCATGGCTACTGGCCAAAATGCCAGTCCATAACCCATAATAATACTTCCTCCATTGAAAAAGTCCATCATGTTTGTTTAAAACTGTTTTGGACTGTTTTCACTTGTATACCATGGTTAATTTAAGCATCCATGCAATCTGTGAAGTTAAAAATGTCTTGATGATTTTGTAATAAACAAGGGGCATTCACATTAAACACGTCCTTGCATGACTGAAAACACAACACAGTGGTCTCTAGATGCATTTTTTAAAAAGTTGAACTGTCTTAAATACGCAGTGCTCAGAGGGAGATACATAATGCAAGAGCCAAAAATGTCTGTCTGAATGTGTATATCGACCAGAATTTAAAGATATAGGGCACATCGCATGGCCCTTCAACTGGCAGGTATTCAACAAATAAACCAGATAAACATCTATAACCTTTAATGCACAAAACTATCACAGTTCTCACCCAAAAATGGAGATCAATGTATTATGCATGAAAACGGAAACATTGCTCACAGCATGCGGTCTGAGAGACTGACAGTAACTGTCTTGAAATTTATTACTGAGTGCGGTGAATTTGTTACACAAGCGGTGTTTTGATGGCTGCAGTGGTGGCGCTTTAAAGGGGATGAATTTAGAGATGAAACTTCGCTGACAGTCTAACAGCATGTTAAAGCAAAACACCCTCAGCATGCTAAACCCTGCTGAAGAAGCTGCATCACTGAATTCATCCCATTTAAATTAATTATATGATTGGCATTTCAATAGTCAGCTTTCTTAACCCTTCACTACCTGTGACCAGCACGCATGGTAAATTCAATACTAATTCTTGCCAGCTTTTAACAGATACAGATGTATGAACCTATAGTTAGGTTAAAGGGATAGTTCATCTAAAAATGAAAATTCTGTCATTAATTACTCATCCTCATATCGTTCCAAAATCGTAAGACCTTCATTCACCTTTGGTTGAACCACTGAAGTCACATGGACTATTTTAACGATGTCCTTACTACATTTCTGGGCATGGGAAGATTTCAGTTACATTGCTGCCTATGGAAAGTCAGAAAGCTCTCAGATTTCATCAAAAATATCATAATTTGTGTTCTGAAGATGAATGAAGGTCTTAAGGTTTTGGAACGACATGAGGGTGAGTAATTATTGACAGAATTTTCATTTTTGTGTGAACTACCCCTTTAAGTAAGGCATAATGTATGATAAGCCACATATAGATACCAGAGTAAAGCAGAGAAATTCAAGTGGCTAGTTATAGTTTAGCTGCCATTTGTTAATAGAATGCTGTTACATTGTTGTTGTTTATTGATAACTTATACTATGGGGCCGTTGAATGCTTGAATCTGATTGGCTGACGAACGTTCTAAGGTGTGCAATTATTTTCAGGGAAATGCACGGCGAACGTAGTTCCAGGCAGCTCTCGACCGCATTACAGTTCCGCCAAATGATTTCAGTTATTTCAAAAGGTTTTACATAACAATTTCTATTCCGTTTTTATCCCATTGCATACTATATGTATGTATTTGGCCAGTGTTGTTGTTGGTTTTGGTTGTTTTGCTGTTGTAAGACCTTTTGAAATAACTGAAATCATGTGGCGAAGTGATACAGAACTGTAATGCGGTCGAGAGCTGCCTGGAACTACGTTCGCTGTGCGTTTCCCTGAAAATAATTGCACACCTTAGAATGTTCGTCAGCCAATCAGATTCAAGCATTCAACAGCCCTGTAGTATAATAGAAAAATAATGCACACCCGAGGTGCAACTCCGCTTCTCGTCGTGGCCGCATCACCACCTCGGGTGTGCATTATTTTTCTAATAATTCAACGGCCCGTCGTCAATTATTCCTTACATTACTGTTATTGTCATTTATAAGCAATAAGGAACTTTGTCATGTGTTAGTGTTTTTACTAAGAGGGTTTTAGCCACACGAGTATCTAATGCAGCTTCTTGTTGATTCTTTCTTCATTATGACCTTTTCACAGGAACAGAGCAGTTGTTTACATACTATGTGTCAAGAGATGGAATTACTTCACTTGCTGCTCCCGAACTGTTATCATCCACTTTATTAACCCCCCCATTTTTTTTCTGTGGAATACAAAAGCAGATATTAAAAATAAAATAAAATAATCAGGTTTGGTGAGTAAATGATGAAATAATTTTTAGTTTGGGGTGAACTATCCCTATAAGATTAGTTGAACTATATAATGCAATCATTAAAGGTAAATAAATGCCAAAAACTATAAAATACTAAATACCAAAGACAACCAAATCATGAAAGACAAGGTTAAAGAAATAAGCTGATTGGTAAATAATTCACAGAGTACATTACTGTAACAGGGAGGTCTGAGTCTATCATAAAATCTATACCTACTATTTACAGTGCATAAATCATAATTTAATGCTAAAAGATCAATCTAAGCATCTCAAAAAGCGCAAGTCAGCTTACATTTTTAAGATGATTTGAGTGGTAATAAACTAAACAAAAGATTGTCATGGGTGGTTGCAATGGTGCTGCTAGGTAGTTGCAAAGATGCACTATGTAGTTCTTAAGGTGTGGTCAAAATAGCAAAATTTCCTCAAAATTTAAAATGCAAAATCTGTGTAGGGAAATCTTTGGCAAAATTCCTGATCACATGGATTCCCATTAAAATGACTCTTGTGAAAATTCACCAAACAACGGACTGGCTAAAGTGAAAAAAAAAAGTAAGCATTCGAACTGTAGAGAAAATGGCACAGAAACAATTACGGACTGAAGTTTAATATTTGGAGTTTGAGATTAGCTACATGTATGAGCAACAGTACAGTGGCATTTGCCTTAGCGAATACTAATCAGACTGTAATGTTTATGATTCACTGTCAGACATGACACATTTTGTTACTCATTCCTTCTATATAATGCACACTGCAGATGCTCGCTGAAGTTCAGTTTCTCTTCTCTACCATCCACATAAAGCGGGTCTTGAGCTAGTATGTGTGTCCACAAGAGATATTATGCAAGAAAATGAGAATGTGAGCTGACAGTCATGTCTAAAAATACCTAATTCCAAATGACAACATCCTTGCTGATTGGCTTGTTTTTCAATAAAGCTTGGTTACACTTCTGATGAAGAGAGGTGACCAACAAGCATATTAATGACCTGCTTTACATGTGTGTGGGCGAATGAGTATGTGTGTGTGTGAGAGGGAGAAATGGATGGAGAGAGGAAGTGAGAAAGACACTGAGAGAAAGAGAGAACGTGTTTGTTTCTAGCAGTTCCTGGCCCTTGCTCTTTCCAAAAGGCTCATTCGGACTACAGACGCTGCATTGTATTATAGCTGTGAAAGGTAGGAGAGATTCTGGACTCAGGAGAGGATCCTTGTATCGTCGCTTCAGGGAATGCTGTATTGGCAGGAAATAGGCTAACACATGATAGAACAACAATAATATTGGCTTGATGAGACATTTTGCCCAATCATGGGTTTTACAATGCATTTCAGTGATTAATTTCTCCAAGATTTGTGATGTGGCGGAGAAAGGGGGATGTGTATTTGGGGAAAGCAGTAATGCCAGCATCACAGATGCCAGAGCCACACGAAAAAACCCGATGTGAAGTGCTGTACCACACTGCCACCGAGAGGATAGTCTGAGAAGTGCAGCGTGTGTAGTATTGTTTCCTTTCACCTGCAAACCTTGAGATTTCTGCAAAATACCCGAAAATGCGCTTGAAAAACTACTTGAGATAAACCATGTAGTACTTTTAAAAAGACGGTGAAATCACATTGGTTCAACCTTTCTTTCAGTGTCCAGTTTTTAATAACATCCTGCTGTTGCTCTAATCCTATTAGCTGAGGATACATATTTTGCTTTAAATAATAACTTTCTATATTGCTTTTCCTCTGTCTTTATGTGTTTATGCTACATGTTTGTCTAGTGAGTTTTTCACCAGCTTAACTCCTTGGCTGTTTAGTCAATAGGCTGTAATGAAGGCCGCTATCATGATTGTGTCAGCTTATTCCCAGGGGTGGTGGATTGCCTATAATTCGAAGTAATGGTTTTCAGCCCATTGATTTATTGATTACAGTGATTTGAAGCTTTTCAATAGTGTCAAGGATCGAAGTCATTCACTGCAAACTATTTTTAATTTGTGATGTTACTTTTTTGCAAAGTGATTTAAACATTAATTGTTCTTATATCTCTTGAATGATCTAATGTGAGATTTAATGAATTCAAAAATACATTAATAACACAATTAAAACAAAAATGTGAATTAATCTCTTTTATGATTAATATTTAATATAATGTTATGTTATTAAATTAAAAAGATCAGTGTGGCATAAACAACATGCAAGAAGCCATTTTACTGCCAAAAATCCCTACACAATATCCCTTTAGACCCTCATGATTTTGTATAATTATTATTATTATTATTATTATTAATAATAATTGACCTTTGTATGAAAAAAGAACTTTTTTCACGCAAGACTGATCAACCCTGAGATACACTTTTTTATATTTATATCTCAATAAATATATAGTATTTATTGTACATCATAAAATAATATTCTTGGTATAGAATTATAATAATGTATTTTTTTTGCGCATTTAAGCAGCAAAGAAAATATTTTAATACTTTCTAACTTGAAGCTTACACCACTTGACATTTCTGTGGTATTAAGCCAAAGTTTGTGTTGAAAATGGCATGAAGAATTAATCTATCATTTTCTAAGAATTAAGATTTCTCCTTTTGAAAAAAATGAAGCTAAAGTGGAGGTGGCTGTTGTGGCGATCAATAAAAAAAATATATATGCCTTAAGCCAATTTATCAAACCTGAGCAGCATTTTAAAAAGCTGTTGTACAGTAAGGTGTCAAGCACACATCATAAAATCAAAGCAAATGACAGAGAAAGCCTAAAAGATTTTTGTAATTACAGTGTCATTAAAATAGCTAAAAGAGGGATGGAGTGCTGGGAGTGAAGGTGACTGGTATTGAAAGGTGTGGTTTTGAATTGGCAGCATGATGAATGCAAGTCCTAGTATCCTAAGACACAAGTTCAGACTCTCCAGTTTTCACTGGCTGAACAGGAATAGGCCTAAATCGCTCAGTAAAATAAGATGAAACACAACCTTGACATTCAAACATTATAAACTGTAATGAAATGTGCCTTTTGGCATTTTGTTCCAAGACAATATACTTCTGCATAGTAGTAAAAGGGCTGTTAGGTCAGTTTCACAACGTACACATAAGTAGCACATAAGCAAAGCAGCAGCGTAACTACAACAGCAGACTCATGCTGTTTTTACACTAACATTGTTGCGTAATAGAAATAAAAAAAGTGATTTATGGGAGGGTTTTTATATATATATACATATATATATATATATATATATATATATATATATATATAACATTCATACATTATTACAGTTCTTAAAAGTGAGATACTGAGAACTATTACAAACTTGATCATCATTAAAACTAATTTGCATGAGGAGGGGAAACACATTCCCATCCAAATGGCAGTGAGCTCAGAACCTTATTATAGGTTCAGACTATAACGTAAAAAACTAATCAACTGTTTGGATTCAGTCAGATTTACTGAACAGAAAATGCCAATGTGGGGAGTGAAATAAATGCATGCTACTTACATCAGTTCACTCTGTTCTTATAGAGAGAACAAAACGCTGTATTGTAGCAACCCTGAAGCAACTTGCACAATTTTTGATGCTCAAGCGCAGAATTGCTATGCATAGTGTAGAAGAGAAACCTTTAGTTTTAATTAAAGCCCCAGTGTATCATCACAATTAGTGCTCTTGCAAAATCTTTGAACCACTGACCCTAGTATGTACAGACACAAACACTGCACAGTGTCTTCATTCATTTGTCCTCATAAAGACTTGGAAAAAAGCAACCACAAATTCCAGTCGTTTTTTTCCATCTGTTTTTCCTAAATTCTTCTTGGTTACCTCTGTAAGAAAGAAGACTTATGTAGTACCACAGGACAAAAGTAAGTCACACAGGTTTGGAACAAGAAGGAGGGTGAGTAAATGATGGCAGAGTCTTCATATTTGGGTGAACTATCCCTTTAATAATCACACTGCCAGCAGCTTATATTTCAATTCCATTTGAACGGCTAAAAATATCAAGCAGACCATTTTGTGGTCAAAATCAGATCTCCACATGTAAGCCTATCCCCTCTAGTATTTTCACTGCACTTAAATGCTCAATCACCAACAGAATAATATTTTAAATATGCAACTGTATTTAAACATATTATAATCTCAGTAACAGAAGTTAATTACCTCTCCAATAATGGTATACAATTTCCAATATCAAAAAAAAAAAAAAAAATTGCAATCAATGACCCCTTGCTATAAACTATGAGGTACTCTGTGAAAAAAGCTGCTTTTATCTCAGGTGATCATTAGAGTGTTACATTCACAGACCCCTGCTGGGTCTAAAACCACCATATACTTCTCCATTCATACGACGTATTCTCTGTTCCCACACAGTATGCCATCTCCTGCCTGTTTTCCTCCTTATCTCTCTGACCCTGAACATGACATGCTCATTTGGTAAGCATGAATGGGTTAGAGGGCAAAACACTAGAAATACTTTGTTTTTTCCGCTCTTTTGAGCTTAAAGTTCAGACGCCATCTACTAAATTACAAGACTGAACAAAAACACAACCCAGGCATGCATGTAGGGACATTTCTGCAAAATATCATGTTGCCTCTTGCATGTTTTGTGACACTTCCAAAGTGAAATGTCCAGTGAGTGTTCAGTTTAATCTAAAAGAGATGAACGTGAATATGGCAACTTTTGATAACTTTGGTTGTATGTTTTGTCGTAGTACCGAGACTTGCTATAGACATCCTGTTGTGAACATGTTAGAAATACTGCTGCTGCACATATACATGAAATATCCCCTGTATATAACATACATTAAATCATCCCATAGCAGATCTATACAGGTGGAGCTGGGGAAGGTGAAGGGTTTCTGAAGCGTGCTGCAACTGCTACAGCAAGTTCTAGCCAAGTCCTTGAATGTTAAGCAGCAAAAAAAAAATAAGCTCCTGATGTGAAAGAAACCAATCAACTGTGCCATATGAATAATCGTATCATTATATCAGACTGAGTTAGAACCTATCGGACTGCACCCTCTAGAGTTTCATGACAGAACTCTGGAGAAATAAAATGTTCGACAAGTAACTCAATAGCTCTGCATCGCAAGTGCAATGCTGTACCAGGTGAACTACGAAGCAAGTTTACTACATCAAAAAAGCCAGACATATGGAGCTGGTTATGTGATGCAAACATCACATCACAAATGTATCAGCATACAAAGTATGCACTATGGTAACTCTGTTTTGAGGTCATAACACAGTATTGTGCAAGTAACCACACAAAAATGCATCTTTATTAATCAATAATCTGCCCCTATAGTCACAATTAGGTCACAGAGCAAAAGGGAAAGTTGTTGCCATATTACTGTCTCTAGTGTTCATTTCAGCTGGAAACTGCAGTGAATTGTATGTGTAGGTATATTTTTGGAGTAGAGACGTTATAAAAAAAGATATGTTTGTTTTTACTTATGATTTAAGAGCTATAATACCTGTTGTTAAGGACAATGCACATCTCAGCTGTCAAATGTCCCATCATGCTTGCATTTCCTTTTTGCTCTGCACTCTAATGAAGAATCCAATTAAAGAAAATAGTGAAGCGTGCCACGAGCCAATGAATGTGATCACATTCAAATCACATCCAAAGCAAACCTCACAGAGGAGAGATTCTCTTTTAGAAGTTACAAATGTTAAAATAAACTTTCAGTATAATATGCAGTCGCTATGAAACTGTGCAGTGTAGGGGCAAGGGAAATTGTGTGGCCCCACCAATTTGAGGAAACTTAGATTCCTCCATCAAGTAAGTTTTCTTACAAAAGCCAAGCCACAAGCCAGATCTTTCCTACTGTAGTCAAACAGGGTCAGAATTGTTCAGAAGAAGCTATATTTCTACATAGTTTGGTCTATAAGCCACAACATTCACATGGCATACCTGTATTGTAGCACAAATGATGTTAAAAGCTTGCCCTTGGTTAATAAAGTAAAAACTTGACCTCACACCTGTCCAGATTTCACATAAGCAGTTTACTCTGACAGTCATCCCCAGCACACCAGACTGACAGATGTAACCGATGGAGGTGCATCTCAACTGAGGCCCGCTGTGCTTCTAATAAGAACACAAAAGCAATTCCCCACAATGATAATAGCAAAGGGCATGTCCGTAACAGAAAATATGGTGCTAAACAAACAAATCCAATCAAATTAGCAGTGAGAGACCTCAAATCACCTGCTGTGAGCAATGTTCTCATTATTATACACAATCTGAAGGTCTCTATGATAGTTTTGTGCATATTAAAGAGATAGTTCACCCAGAAATGACAATTCTGTTGTCATTTTCTCACCTCACGTTGTTACAAAACTGTATGACTTGTATGATGTGTTTGGTAGGGTTTTTTGTCCATACAGTGCAAGTCAATGGGCACCAAAATCTTTGGTTACCAACATTCTTCAAAATATCTTTTGTGTTTAAGAAAGACCTGCATTAAGATTTGGAATGACATGAGAGTGAGAAAATTATTGAATTCGGAATTTTATTAACCTCAAATATGTTTACTTTTTGAATATCTATCAGTAACCATACTGAATGAAAAGTTGATTTATTCATTTTTGAGTAGATTGAATTGAGTCACTAAGCAAGCTCCATTACACAGTGCTCTTTAGGTCTGCAGATGTCACGCACACTTGCTGCACTATATGGATGATGCTATGTTAGGGATAAGGGATTACATGTGCTACAAAGTGCATGCATTAACTCAACGTCGGACTCTGAAGCCACATTTATATTTAACAGACTTGCCTATAAAAATGATAATTTACTGATTTAGTCTGTGATCTAGTGTGTTTTAACTGAACATCAATCCAGTAATTGAATGAACTATAATCTAACTTAACATTAACACAAAGCATAAGGCACTGTATGTCTGCCAACATCTGTTGCTATTCTACACAAATATTTTCTGGGAAAATCTTATTTTTTAATAACCAACAAAAAATGAATGTTGATTTTGCCAATTATGTTCTACAGCATATGTGATGTGACATGAAATGAGCAGCCAATGAAGCCATAACCTAAAGCAATGGCATTTCTGATGGAAAGGGTGTAAAAGCATCAAGGACACTGGTGACATTTAGAATTAGGAAAGCACTAGGGGAGGATGCTTAACCAGCCATTGGCTAAGGTGTTCTGGTGTTGAAATGCCAGCAGCGTATTTTTTTTCTCTCTTTTCCTCCATGTTCCCTACTTTGAGCCAAAGCAGCTGTGACATAGCCGTTTTCCTGTTTTTTTACGGCTTTGCACCACTCAGTAAGCAGAAAATATGAGATACTTAGAATGCCCAATGGTGGATTTGACTCATAAGTTCCCAATCCCAAAAGTGATTGAATCTTACCTGGAACAGTTGAAAAATTGTCCTTGGCCTCTTCTTTCAATTTAAATTCGAATTACAACATGAATCAATGAATGTCATATTTACAACATATTTACAGTGCTAATATTAGGTGAGCCATTAGGTACCACTTGATAAACTCTAAATTTCTATAGCTTACAAACTGTACTGAAAAGCTATCCTGCGGCATTTAGAAAGAAGGAAAAGTTCAAGTAATATTTATTGTTCTAATCAAACAACAGAACATTTTCCCGGCACATTCAAAAGCTTCCGCTCCTATGTGCAAAAAAATTGAAAATATATTGTTACATTTCAAAAAGGTATTCATGCCTGATTTCTGGAAGCTCCACACAGAACAGCAATTCCTATTTCATTTCAAATGTTTAAAGACTAAGCTCAAGGTCTGAAAAGACGGAGTTGCTCTTTGACTGAAGGGTGAGAAGAGTGAAAAGAAAGAAAACTCCTCACTGTCTTTCTCTATCCCCTCCCATGAGTAAGCTAGTCTGTGTTGAGGCATCACGAACCCTCATTCCTTCTGTTCTATGCCAAGTCTATAAATACCATGGCCCTTGTGGAGGCCTTGCATCACAATTTGCCCTTGAGCTCCTCTATCCAAGCATACATCAGAGAAGGTTTCCAGCTGTGGGGTGTATTGGATAGATTACTGCCTGGGACCCTCTATAACAAGGATTGGCCAACACTCGGTCCATGCCAAATTCCCAGCTACACAAAGTTCTCCTCTGAGTATACTGCTTAAGGCATGCTATTAACCAAGCCCGTGTTCCTTGTAGTCCCTTTTAAGTGTCAACTTTCACCTCTTTTCTACTTTTCTCTACACGCGTAAGTGAACATGAAACATTAAACGTATTACCATGTCAGCTCCCACTGTTTTGTATCTTCTCTCATAGAAAATGCAATAAGGTGCACATTCTCACTATACTTCTTCATTACTCCAAAGCCATGTCTTCTTGCTGCCAGTCCATCTTTAACCTTTAATGCCCTGTTAACCCTCTGTTGAAGGTACACTTCAACTGAGTTTACACTTTCTCATCCATTTTACAAAATCTCCCTTCAATCTACAGTATGTAAATAATGCCTGAACTCTTCCGAATGTCAATTTTTCTATCCAACACTAACTCTCAATCCCAAAATCTAACCTGTGTTGGACATCACAATTAGTCTGGGTAGATAAACAACAAACCCTCCATTTACATAACAGCGTCAATTTCAGTATTCAAATATTTTCAGTATACTGATATTAAAATGGCAAGTTTTAGGCTAGCTTACTAGCTAACTACAGCTAAGCAAATGAAATTCTGAAAATCAATATATAAACATATATACATATACAGTATGAGCGCCAACAAAAATGCGTTGACAAAGAATGGGGGGAAAAACAGCCATTAGCTGTGAATGCACTTTTCACAAAATAGAAAGAGAAAAGACCAGAGATGTACCTTTTTTTTGATGCTTTGTCACATCAGGTCAATCAAGTGCTTACTTGTGGCATAAGGAGAAGAGAGAATCTAATAGGTATCTTCCTCCATTCCGACACTTTTATGAGCTGTTATAGTTTATTCACATTGTCCTATTTGCAGCTGTGTAAAGACTGAAATTAAAACTATAACTCAAGGGCAGAATGTCATACGGATATTATTATAGATGTTGGCCTACACGTGCAACAGCAAAGCTCCTCTGATGTATGTTCTGTCTTTACTTCTAAAACTTAGAAAATATTAAATGACTTTTATATTACTGCAAAACTACAAAAACAGCAGAGGAAAATAATGTGTATACGTGACAAGATGTGATTAGATGTGTCTACTGTTCCACTATATTTTATTCTAAATTTTTAAAAGGTAACCATAAGAGCCCATTTGAGTTACAAAACACATTTTTGCTTCCCCAGTCTGTCTTCAAGCAAGACGTTGAGAGGCTAATGGAATCCTTCAGTACAAGAAGAAACATAAAAAAAAAAAAAACTTTTTTTAAATATTTATCTGTAAATACCCCTTATACACCTATTAGCATCAACAATTTCTTTTAGTGCGTAAACCTCCATGGTTTCAGATGTGACAGTGTGTTGGCAAAGGTCCCAGACCTCCAAATTCAGACACTCGGAGAGAACGTGTTGTATGATTCCCAAAGCGCCTGAGCACAACCAACACCTCAAATCCCTCCTCGTCTTTCTCACAGTGATTTCTTTGTATTACCAACTTCCATTTAATCTAAAGATGTCACTGAAATGAGAGTCAAACAAAACCACCCAAGCACACTGATATTCACATTGTTTCAGAAACATTATCTGCTAATTTGTGTATAAAGCAGTTTAGGCATCGGTTGTCCTAACACAACAGATGAAAAGCATTCACATTTGTCCCTCTGCCAGGCTCACGCAGATAATTGCCTTACACTGGGAAAAAAAAAAAAAAAGATTTATGTTCAGTAATTAAAATCAGAAAAATGTAGCATTTTTGGCAAGTTCTCAAGTTTAAGCAGCTACGTTTTAATTTTCTCTTTTATTGTTAGACATAAATCCTTTACTTTGAAAGTCATTACTAAAATGCAAAATGAACATAACCCCAATCATTTGGCTGGAAACGAATTAGACTGCAATAAGCAGCATTAACTACTCAACAAATGTTGAGTATCCCACAAACAACAGAAAAGAGCCACTCTTTTTGTCTGGCAGACCACTGGCTAAGCATTAAATGTTTAATAATGTAAAGCTGCGTTTAAGCTGCTTTTGTGTGGAGATACTTAAAGAATAGGTTAGGACATCACAGCCGTGCAATCATCACTTCCAAATCTCTTAAGCCATAACAGAAGAGCTCTCATTAAATCAGTATTCACCCTCAAAGACACAGTGAACTAAAGACTCTACAATCAAGTAAAATGAGTTTACTTAAAGCCTTTGTCATTGCTGTGTACTGCAGCAATTAATCCTCAAATTAAACAAATGAGCAATTAGAGGAGAACATAATTATTATGATTTAATTTGTTTGAGCGAGTAGTCCTTTGAGGCATGATTTAATGTCTAGGTATTCCTGCAGAGTGAATATTCATTAGTCAAGTCAAGTCACCTTTATTTATATAGCGCTTTTAACAATACAGATTGTGTCAAAGCAACTTTCTAATATCAGAACAGGAAAATAGTGTCAATAATGTAAAATGACAAGATTAAACACTCAATTTTCAGTTAAAGGCATTTCATTATTGAATTCAATGATGTCATCGTCCAGCTCAGTTCAGTATCTGTGCAATCATGTAGACAATATCGCTGGAAAATAAGTGTCCCCAACTAAGCAAGCCAGAGGCGACAGTGGCAAGGAACCAAAACTCCATCGGTGACAGAATGGAGAAAAAACCTTGGGAGAAACCAGGCTCAGTCGAGGGGCCAGTTTTCCTCTGGACTAGCCCAAAAGTAGTGCTCCCTCTAGTGAATTGTTTGACAATGGTCTTACATGCTTTTACTGCCTGAAACACACTAATAAATTTTAAGGTGAACTTGCAGTTAATAAAAAATAATACAGAAGAGATCAGCGAATGGAGAAAAAGGCAACAGGTGGACCCACAATAAGACCTGCAAATTAAATTATGATTATGATGAAGTTTATTTAAGAGATATAAATAAACACTTCTGAGATTCACACAGATTTTTTTGTAAGAAATATGATTTTTAATTTAATAATTTACACTATGTTCAAAAGTTTGTACAGTTTGTACAGTTTTTTTTTTTCATGTTTCTGAAAGAAGTCTTATGCTTGTCCAGGCTTCATTTATGTGATCAAAAATACAGTAAAAACAGCAATACTGTGAAATACTATTATAATTAACTATAACTGTAACAATCTTTAATGTATAAAATAACTATTTCATTTTAATATGTTTTAAAACTAATTTACTCCTCTGATGGCAAAGTTGAATTTTCAGCAGCCATTACTGCAGCTGACAAAGTCACATGACTAATATTTTCCAGGATTCTTTAATGAATGGAACATTCAAAAGAACAGCATAAAGCTTCTGGTACCCCTTTTTCTTTTCCATAATATGGAACTCAATGGGGACTAAGGCCCCGTTTACACTAGTGCGTTTTCGTTTTAAAACGGCGTTTTAGAATGAAAACGATCAACGTTTACACTGGCGTTTCTGCTGCGTTTCAGAAACGATCTCCGTTTACACTACACAACCGAAAACGTATGTCACATGACCATATATGCAGGTACAACCATAGATAGGTAATGTATAGGTAGATCCCCAGGCCCGTCGCGACAAGGCAGGCAAACCAAGCAATTGCTTGGGGCCCCGAGCTGGCCTGGGGCCCCAAGACAACGACTGGTTAAGAATAAAATGCAGCGACAAACTGTGTGAGCGCCCCATTGATAGTGAATGCAGTAAAGTGCAATGACACTGTTATCGGATCCCCTGCGGGGCCCCTCGCTGACAGCAGCCAGCCAACCACGCGATCTCTGCTGCCGGCAAAATACAAAACTTCCTCGGCAGTCATGAAGCGGAATTATGCTTCAGGAAGCCAAAAAAGAAAGAAGAGAAAGGAAGAGGAGGATAAGAAAAAACAAGACAGTGGTAAGTGATAAATTACACACATAAAATAGCTCTACTTGTCTTGTACAAATGGTGCAATTTTGCAGCAGGTAGGCTAGCAGAAATATGTTTATGTATGTTAGCTAAGCTACCTGCCTGACAGCAAATGCTGCTTGTAAGGAACAGTTAGAGCAACTTTTTTTTGGAACGGACGGAATATATTACTGTATTACGTTTTTTAACGGATAAGGAAGACGTAATCTGTGCCAGAATCGCTGTTTATCATATTTAATGACATGACATTGCTATAGCTTTGTAATAGTTTTGATGAAAGTGGCATAGCATGCTATACTCAACTATTCCACTGTGATAATCTATTTAGGAAACCACACAATAAATTCTGTATCAAACATTAGCTTGGGATGTTTTTAAGCATTGGTAGCTTCCACCCACAGCACTACTAATAATTAGTAAACATTTAATTATAATTTCATTGTTTGTTAATGTAAAAAGTTTATTTATATAGCACATTTACACAATGGCAATTCAAAGTGCTTTACATAGAAGAAATTAAAATAATAAAAAGAAATAAGAATAATTAAAACAGTTTAGAAAAATAAATAAAATACAGTACGGAATGATCTAACAGCTGCACAGTGCTCATTCAGTAAATGCATAGCTAAAGACTAAAGATTAATTAACTGTCAATTTACCTTCTATTAATGATTGTTATTATTATAAAGTGTTACCATCTTTCTTTCTCCCTCAAGGTGCTTTGCTTTTAAATTTCAGCCCTCAGGCTCTTCCGAAGGATACCTCCACTGATGAAGGTAGAGTGAATTTCTCTCACTGACCTGAGCTGAGCTGTTAAAAGGACCTCTTTTCAATATGCCAACAGTGAAATGGTACTCTCAGATTTTTTTTTAATTATTATTTTCCCAGCCATAATTACATCAACTTCATCCTCAACATCAACAGATGCATCACTTCTCAGTGCTGCTGATGTTTCCTCTTCAGCACAAGCGGTACCACAAGCTCTATAATTATAGCTGATATTCCACAGCCTAGAGTTTAAACTGATATGAGAGAACTGAAAAATGTTAATGAGTGTATGTGTGTGTGTTTTTAAGTATGTTGGATTTAGTTATTGTGCACTTTTTTAATGTATATTTGATTTTATGGTACAGTGGTGTTTTTTGCAAATGTTCAATTGTTGAAAATGTTCAAATTTTATGCACTTTATATGCAACAGCAGTATTTGCACTTTAAATATTTTTTTTTATTTATGGCATGTATATGCAAATTGCAGTATTTGCACTGTAAACCTTTTTTATTTATATAAAGTGTGAGTGAATTTAAACTGTATGGCTATGCTGTGGTTCCTTTGCGTGCGTGCGTGCGTGCGTGCGGGGGGCCTCCATGTCCATTTTGCTTGGGGCCCCCAAATTCCTTCAAACGGCCCTGTAGATCCCTATTATTTAGATCGCGGACGTGGAGCGGTCAAATGGGGAATCTACCCATACCTATCTATGGGTAAAATAACGAGCATGCTGTTATTGTTTACACGGTCGTCAAGGATACGCAGAGCGAATGTGGGCAGCCACGCCATCGTTTTCAAAAGTCTCCCTTTTTGTCCGTTTACACTGAAACGCAACCCCGGAGTTTTCAAACTAAAACGGGGTCTGCAGCGTTTTCAAAAGTCTCCGTTTTCGACCTTGAAAACGCCTAAGTAGTGTAAACAATAGGCATATCCGTAGCAAAAGTTATGCGTTTTAAAACGAAAACGCACTAGTGTAAACGGGGCCTTACAACTGTTTGGTCACCCACATTCTTTAAAATATCTTCTTTTGTGTTCAGCAGAAGAAAAATGTATACAGGTTTGGAACAAACCTTGTGGGCGAGTAAATGATGTCAGTTTGGGTGAAATATCCCTTTAAGTGAATGGTATAAATATTGGCACAGCTGGTTACTTTCAAGGCAACCTAGTTGAGTGATGGGAGCAAGGTGCCAAAGTCTATGTTAAAGATAAAGCTGTTAACTCTAGAACCACTCTGACCAACTTACAAAATAAATAAATACAGGGTTCTTACACCTTTTCCAAATTCAAATTCAAGCAATTTTCAAGCACTTTCAAGATTTTCCAGCACTTTAAAGTTTAAACGGTGTTAAATTACATGTTTACACACACACACACTTGAGTTTTTCCACTTTAAATCAGCTGTTATTGTGCTATTAAAAACCACCGGTCTGGACTGCATATAGACCCTTTCAGGGCCAACGTCACAATTACGTCACAGCGCTAGCTGGAGGCAAAACAAAGTGAAAACTGGATATTTCCCCCAATTGTTCCTTTTGCCTTCAGTCTGAAGAAACAATCAATCATTTGTTTTGGGACTGTGCTTATTGTAAAGTGTTTTGGGTTGACTTTTCCAATTTTGTTAAAAAATATTTATATCCAAATTTTTGTATAACCCCAAAAATTATGTTTTTTGGTTACTCTTTGAATTTAGACCCTTCTCACTGCAAATTTATTATTAATCTATTGCTATTTCTTGCTAAATTTTACATTCATAAATGTAAATTTACAAAGAAAACTCCTTATTTTTTTATTTTCAGGAAAGATTTTGATGTGTATGTAAACTCGTTGTTGAAACTGTAATAATTCTATTGCATGTAAGTCTCTTTCATGGTGTAAATCTTATAAGCTAACATAGTATGCTTTGGATTATTCTTTGTAACCCTCATTGTCTTTTGTTCTTTCTTTGTCTTTGTAATTGTTGTTCTGTTATTGCATAAATAAAATAAATAAATAAATTAAAAAAAAAAGCGAAAACTGGAGGCGGCCAATTCAAAACAGCACAGATTCGGCTACATAAGGAGCTTAAAATATCATCTTCTTGTGATGTTGGGTGCCCGAATTGATGTTGTAGAGGCTCCAATTTGAAATTTTAAGGCATACCTGATGCCACTGCCAGATAAAAAACCGACGACAGCTGTAGTGAAACGAGATAAAATGAGCGGACTGGACAGAAACGATCGTCAAAAATGCTTGCACTTGCAGCGCACATTTCTTATCAGAAAAGGTTAAATAAAGTATTGTCTTTTATTGTTATGGGCACGTCTAAAGATTTCTTATGCATCTCACTATGTCCTGTATAAAATAGGTAATGTCTGGGTGTGTGCGTAAAACAAACTGACGATTTATATGCTTAGTCGTATGTAATTGTATATACATTGTTGTGATTAATTGTGGCTTGGAATAATAATGTAGCTGTAAAAATCGTTGCCTGCTGAAATTGAAATACATCTTCATGACTAGATAGAAACTGTGAGTTTGTCTTAACTATACAGGGGTGCGTTTCCCAAAAGCATCGTTTGCTAACTATGGTGGTAAGTCCCATTGAACTCTATTGGTAACGACATAACTTGCGACCATAGTTGCTTTTGGGAAACGCACCCCAGGTTAGATGTGAGTCACTCAACCGGAGGGAATCCTGTCAGATCGTCCATCCTTTGAGTAAAAGCGTGTGCAGGTCGGCCAATCTGGTTTCGTCCGTTAAAGTTAACCTTTTCAAATAACACCAAGGGTCCTGACAGTACATACCTCATATATGCAAATCAGAATTTATCCAGTTATTATTAAAAAATGTTAAATAGACTTCATAGCTAGTGTTAGTGAAGCGGTCAGTGGAATCTTTCTGCCTCCACCTAAGCTCCGCCCACAGAAAAACGTCACAATGTTTACTAACAGAAAAAGGGTCTATAGCATTGCATAATATAAATAGCCAACAAGTATATAAATTATAAAATAAAAAAATAAAGAAAGAAATAATTTACAGGGTACCAGCAGGATTTTTTTAATAAAATCTAAGGCTTTTTAAGACCTGCATAAATCAAATAAATACTTGGGTATGAGCGGGGTAGGGCAATGTCTATGGTAACATATTAAACCATAAAATGATTGCAAAAAAAACATGATTTGCAGTTCAAATACAGGTTCTACAAATAGAGTTTTATAAAGTGACAAACCACATTTCAGCCTTTAAAATATTTTAAGAAATAAAGAAAAGGGATGAGTCAGAAAAATAAAGAATTATTTTGTTTTTCAGCAGCTTTGATGGCATTGGATGAATTTGCATTTTCAATAAGCCCGCCTGCTGTTTTTGTTCAGAACAAAAAGCTTGTGCCTAAAACATTTAAACAGTAAGATGTCTTGTGCGCTTTAAATGAAAATAATTCTTTACACTTTTGACTCATCCTTTTACTTTATTTCTTAAAAATAGTTTAAAGGCTAAAATATGAGGTTCTGTCTATAGATACATATACATATCTATGGTCCTGTCTGCCACTAGGTGGCGCTTTTGGAACTGCAGATACAGCAGTTTCCCCGGTAACGGCTGTACACAAAGCAGCTCATAAATGCAACTTTATCAGACATTATATGTCAGTGAGATGAAAACGAAAATGCCACTGAAACTTCAGTGAAAAGGCAGTCGGTTCACTTAAGAGATAAATTAATATAAAAACACCCGCGCTGCATTTTGACTTTGAAATGTTTATTTTATTATTTCACTTTAATCGTGACAGTCTTATTTAGTTTAACTGAGCATGGACATTTTTGCTTACCTTTTACACGACTTAAAAGCGCAGACTTTCCCAATCAAAAAAGCAGAATTTCCAGGAGACTTTATGCTATTTTAACCATAATTTGTATTTGTCATTTTCAAGCCAACTCTCACTGAAGCGACAACCTCCCGACGTGTTTTTATCTCCCGCTCTGTTCCACCAGAGACAGATCACTATAGCCTCACGCGCAAAGTCGAGGGGAGCTGTAGCTTATTTTATGTATAAAAAAAGTATGAAGTATTCCGTAAGAAAGCGAATTATTATGAAGCCAATGCAACTGCATTTTCAAGCACTTTATCCAAAATTCAAGCATTTTTCAAACCTTGAAAACACTATGTTAAAATTCAAGCACCCTTACGAACCCTGTAAATACCCTATACAGTGATGCAGGGGTGCAAAACACAACTTAATATCAAGGCAAACAGCAGTTGAAAATCAAAACAAAAGAGCTATGAAGTATACCAGCCTAGCATTTAGTGTTCTGGCAATTAGTCTGTTTAGTCTGAGTGGTTAAAACATTTACCACGTTGTCCATTTCAGATTCAGATCGCCTTTTCGGGAACATGACAGAAAATAAAATTAATGATAGGAACTACAGTAAATGGACTCTTTCAAAACATTAGAAATTCTGCATTTTCAAAGCAGGTGTGTTGTAATTTGGCCAACAAGATGAGTGCACATTAACCTATGATGGAATACATTTTCCCAAAAAGAAAGATTGAGAGGTAAATATCACATAGAGTCTTTTGCAACAGAACTATTAACATGAAATCTACAATGATGAGCAGAACATGGAAGCAGCTTTGCTTGCTCTTTGGTAAGCATTGTTTAGATTACTTCAAGGCATATATGCTAAATCTTGAATGATCTGATTTATATATCTGTAAAGATTTTTACTGGAGATGTCTTTTTGATTTTCTACATCATTTCTCTTGACTACAGCTTGTGGAAACAATAATTCTTCCTGTTCTTCCTCTGAATTTATGTGCAGATCGACAAACAGCTTCAGGTATAGAATTTTATCTACAGCTATAACGCACACTCAAACAATATCTATTTACATACAAAAGATTGTTTTAATCAAATAATCGTACTGTCATTGTTGACTATTGCAGGTACATACAGTATAAAAATAAAATGAGATTTTTATACTAACCTCTCTTTATGTAGGCTATGAAAAATTGTTTTGAAATGGTATCTATAACATGGACAGCATACCAAAATGCAAACATTTTCAACCAACTACAAACACTGACTGATATCATCCAGAAGCAACAAAATGAAGGTAATTCAATGACTCCCTCCAAAAAAGGTTCTAAACAACATACTATGATATTATCCTATCATGTTTTACTCACTAGCATATACTTCAGGCTGTTTTTCCAAAACTTCAGTGCAGTGCAATATCATCTCGTAATACGTTTTCAGTTGGAAACACTGCACAGCACCCAGGTATCAGATGTGTACCATATGCTATTACTTTTAAATATACTTGGAAGACAGCAAGTTAAACACAGCTAATATGTATGTCTATAAAGTAATGAACAGATCCTCTCTTCACAGAGTTACTAAGGTTACTGCCAGAAAACTGTCCAGCTCCAGCTGTGCCAGAGAATGGAGGCCTGCTGTGTGTATCTGTGAAGAATAAGGCCTACTGTAAACCTATGTGCAATGCGGTATACTGTACATTATTCTCATTGCTATTAAGATATTTTATTTTTGCGATATATGTTTTTTTTTTATTCATATAACAACTACAAAGTCGTATGCTTTCATATACTGAGCTTTAAACATACAATTTGGATTTATTTCCATTCAAATTAAAATTAAAATAATGTTTTGTAGTTTAAGCATAACTTGCATAAACTTTTCACTATGAAGTATAAACTATATTCCTGAGTTAAAATGAATCCGAAAATGTTGCAGGTTAGGTCAGGGTTTCTGTGGGTCTTAAAAATATCTTAAATCCGAGCAGAAATTCTAAATTTATTAAAGTCATGGCATTAAATGTTGCATGCGCTGCAAAAAATGATCTTCCTCAGTATTTTTGTCTTGTCTTCCAATATAAATATCTAACATCCCTTAAATTGATACATTTACTGGAGATGCAACATGAAGGTATGAAATCTTATGAAACTGAACAAAAATGAAGTTTATGCTTAAAATAAGAATAAATATCTGCCAATGGGTTCAAAAATAATCTTGTTTTCCCTTTTAATTAATGTTATTTTTCTGACTAAATTAGCAGAAATTAGTTCTTGTTATAATCACAAACTTATTTTGAAAAATTTCTCAGAAAACAAGACGTAACTTTTCCTATCTTCTTATGTCATTTTGGGTGTCTAGTAAATGCATCTTGATTTAAGAATCTTTAGATATTTGCATTGAATTTTGAGGAAAACTTTCTAGTGTAAGTTACATTATTAGATGTTATTATAATTCGATAGATAAAGTGTTGGACATTTTATTGGGACTACTCAATAGACTCTTTGTTTGAAGTTTGTTTAATGTGGAAAGTAGTGAAAATCTAAATGTATAAATAAAGCTAATCAAAACTTTCTACAAACACATGTTCACTTGAACACTTGAGCCAAATTACATCCTCAAGCAATCAAGTGCAATGACTGCAAGTGTGGTTATTGGGGCAGGCCCAAAGAGTTGTATTTGCAAGTGTGCAAGCTCTACCCTAACAGACAGAACCCACTGATTCATCAGCACCAAACCAAGATATCAACAAAAAGCTTAAAAACTGAATCCATGCCAGTCCTATAGAGTACACACCACTATGCTAACAAACAAAATATTCTTCTGTATTTAATCTTTCCATGTAAACAGGGTTATGATTTCAGTTTTATAAGAAGATCAAGGCTGTTTGAGGAATGCAGTCCTGCCACACAAGACAAGTGGACAACACAGTTTATTGGTGGCAACAGGCTGGCTATATGCAACAGTAAGTTCTGAAAACATTACACATGCACATTTGTTTAAATTTGACTATATTATGGAGAAATCTCTTAGGTTTACTGGTAACATTCTCTAATGTAAATCCTGAATACTGTAGAACTGCATGCTAAGGTGTACTGAATGAGGTGTTTTCTTACATCTCCCACTAACTTCGCTCTGCAGAGTCCCGCATTGCGGTGTCAGGAGCCCTTTCTTCCTACTTCCCTGAGGGCCAGGACTGTCGGAAAATAAAGAGCGATAAACAACTAATGGGGAACATCACAAAAATCTTCCAATCAGATCTGGTTATGGCAGGCATTACACAGTCATTAGAGTCTTCCAGCATTCTCTGTGGCTAAAACAAGAATTAGACCCAAGAAGGAGATCTAAAAATTGTTCAGAACTGACATAGTGGATATTCTGTGCAAAGTCCATTTACTTTGGAATTTTTGGACTTGAGTCACATAAGTGCAAAAATGTTAATAAAGTGCAAACTATAGAAAATGTCACACTTTAGGAATTGAATGTATAGTGATGTGATGGATAAATATCAAGTTGTGTGTAATATGTTTTAATCAAATCAACCACAGTAATTTAATAACATGTAACAACTAATGTATCTTCATAATGACAAGGTACGCTACAGAAATACCCTAGTAGACGACAAGTGTAAAACATAAAGTGCGAACTGGCAGAGGCAGCATCATTTAAAAAGAATATATATTTTTTTTAGTTCTAAGTATTAGCAGTTCTAATTGCTAGGGGGAGTCTTACAAAAATCTTTAGACATTAGTCATGTTTCTCTAAGCGATTTTACAGTATACCATTAATTACACTCAGACAATGGGAAAATAAAGCAGCCCATTACTAAGGGGGCTTCAGATGATTTAATTTCCGTGGCTAGAATAATCTTCCCATTGGGGTCTAAGGAGGAGACAAGAATCAGACAGATCATCTTAATGGCAGATGGCACCAGTCATCCAATCTCACCAATCATAGCCTGAGGTCAATGAATCTGTCCCCGTTAATTTTAAACACAACTGCTGGATGTGCAACATTTCCACCATGCTGAGAAATCTGATTTTCTTTAGAGAGCCAAAATCAGTAATTTCCATTTGTGTCCAAAATGTTTAATGACATATTAAATAACAAAGCAGCAGCCTTTTTTTGGAATTACGTGAATGCAATTTAATCTATTTGCAAAGCATGGATAATAAAACCTAACTCAAATGTTCTCTTTGGGATGTATTATTCCAACAGAACCACTAGATGCCAGTGTTGTCAGCATTTTAGATAAAACTGGTACTTCCATGTGAACACATAACACAGAATCAGTGCCTTGCATGAGATGAAGACAGGCATCTAATAACAAGAACATTTCTATTCTAGAAAGAGTTAGTTTAGTTCAACAACTTTTCTAACAGTACAAATAAGCAAGATCTAAACTATAGTTGTTAAAATTATACTGTATATGAAGTCTGTGACCAACAAAATTAAATAATTTAAAGGCAAAACATAAGTGACAGTAATACAAGCCTACAAAACAGAGGGGTTTTGAAGCACACGCGTGTTGAAGTCTCACTGAAGCACTCTCAACACAAAATGCCCTTTGTGATAATTTCTGCAAAAAAAAAAAAAAAAAAAGTTTTCTTCATTGTTTGATACCAAACACATTCCTATTAGCATGTGCCTCGAAAGCTCAGACTAAAGTGCTAAAAAAAAGTTCCTCAGTGCCTTAGCTTTGGGTATAACTATATTGTAGTAGTAGTGTCAATAAGAAAGACCATTTTTCTTTCATTGTGTTCGAAAAAGTACATAGTTACCAGTTGCAGGAAGCAAATCTCAGAGCTGAGGGTCTCTCGTAGAAGCTCAAGCTCTTCTTCTTTATATAACTCCAGCTCTTTCTTGAGTCTGAATGGCACACACAGACACACGCAGGAGAACGTCTCGGGTTACTTGACTGTAACCCTGTTCCCTGAAAAAGCGGGAACGAGATGCTGCGCTGAAAGCGCTATTGGGAACATTCTTTGTTCGACCGGTTGTTGAAGCACGTGTGTCAAACACGCCAAGAATTGGCTTAAATAACCTCGGTTAGGTGACGTCACTCGATTACGAACACCTGGAGGTTATAAATAGATGTGACGCGGAAACATCCTCAGGTCAACTTTTGTCTGAAAGGACGTCCAGTCACGCTTACAGTGCGGCATTGAGGCGCAGCATCTCGTTCCCGCTTTTTCAGGGAACAGGGTTACAGTCAAGTAACCCGAGACGTTCCCTTATCAAAAGCTACTCTCGATGCTGCGCTCAAAAGCGCTATTGGGAACGAGAATACCAACGCCGCCGCACTGGAAGTGTCTGGACCCCCAACGTTGTGTAGTGTGTGCACAAACATTGAAGAGGTCTCAGACATGGCTCTGGGATGTCGACTCAAGGACATGCGAGCCCGGAGTAGCATGAACATCCAAACTATAGAATCTAACAAATGTGTGCGGAGAGGACCAACCCGCCGCATCACACACTTGCTGCAAGGGGACACCTCTTGCCAAAGCCATAGAAGATGCAACCCCCCTGGTTGAATGGGCCCTAACTCCTAGAGGCGAAGCTTGACCACGCGCCTCATAGGCTAGGGCAATAGCATCCCTCACCCAATGTGATACAGTATGTTTCGTGGATGTAGATTTGAAGAGCACGTACTGGACACAGTAAGTGAAGTCTTTCCTGCTCCGGTGTCGTGAACGGCGGAGGGCAGAAAGCTTCAAGAACGACCGGATTCATGGTCGAGAATGGAACTTTCGGAAGATAATTCGGGTGAGGATGCAAAATAACTTTGACCAGCCCAGGGGCAAAGTCTAGGCAGGATGGCGAGATTGACAGAGCCTGCAAATCCCCAATTCTCTTAAGAGAAGTAATGGCCATTAAAAAAACCATCTTTAGAGTCAGAAACCTGATAGGCGCTGACTCTAGTGGTTCAAAAGGGGTCATGACCAGACCCTCGAGCACAATAGCTAAGTCCCACGAAGGGACTGTCGCTCTGGTGGGCGGCCTCAACCGCTTAGCTCCCCGAATGAAGCGGGCAACTAGAGGGTGCTTTCCCACAGAAACCCCGTCAATGAGAACATGGCAAGCCGAAATGGCATACACATAGACTCTGAGAGTACCAGGACATGTGCCTGAGGACAGTTTCTCTTGCAGTAACTCCAGCACTGAAACAACTTGACAGTGAACTGGGTCTGCATGGTGTGCCATACACCAATTTTCGAAAACTTGTCATTTGAGGGCATAAATTCTTCTAGTGGAGGGAGCCCTAGCACTTAGAATAGTTTCGCTATGTCGGCTGGAAGCCCTGCATCTCTTAGTTGGTCCCCCTCAGGGGCCAGACATGAAGGTTCCAGAGCTCGGGCTGGGGATGAAATACTGTCCCCTGCACCTGAGATAGGAGATCTCTCCTGACCGGAATCGCCCACGGCGAGCCATCGAGGAGGGATATTAGATCTGAGAACCATACTCTGGTCGGCCAACAGGGTGCTATCAGTAAGAGGCGAGACCCCTGTTGACGGACCCTGGCCAGGACTCCCGGGAGCAGAGCGATCGGGGGAAATGCATAAAGACCCCGTCTGGGCCACATATGGGCCATAGCGTCCAGACCCAGGGGAGCTGGAGGAGTCAGAGAGAAGTAGAGGGGACATTGTGCTCCTGTGAAGCAAAGAGGTCCACCTCTGCTTCGAAAAATATTTCCCAGATTTGACTGACTACTTTGGGGGTGGAGTTTCCATTCCCCATGTGTCACAGCTTGTCTGGACAGAAAGTCTGCTGCCACATTCATGTGCCCGGGGATGTAAATTGCCCTGAGGGACAGGAACTTGTCCTGTGAACCTGTTGCGCTAGCCTGTTCAGGTGGTGCAAACACAGTCCGCCCTGGCGACTTTTGTAAGAGACTACCGCAGTGTTGTCCACCAGCACTAGGACATAGTAGCCTCTTAACTGCTGGAGGAAGTATTTCAGGGCCCGAAATAGAGCCATCATTTTGAGGCAATTGATGTGCCAGTCGCATAGGTCAGAGTTTGCATGTAGGTGCGTAAATTTTCCCGTCAAGTTTGTTTTTTATAAATTCCACTTTTTGCGTAGAAAGTGGCGTACGCCTCTTTCAGGGCAGGTTTTGTGCGTACGCAACGGTTATAAATGAGGCCCCAGATCCCTTGGGCTGGACGTCCATCCAAGACTGCACCCCAGCTCATGAGGGAAGCGTCTGTCGTTAGCATCTTGCAATGGCAACATGGACCTAGAGTGGGACCCAAAGTCAGAAACCAGGGTCTGAACCACATAGAAAGGGTACGAAGTCCCTGACACGTAACCCTTATTTGCCTCTGGGGATTGGGCCTTGGATGAAATTCCCTGACTCTGAGCCACAACTGAAACAATCTCATGTGCGGGAGGCCCAAGGGTATCACTGTGGATGCAGCTTCCATGAGACCTAGAACCCTCTGAAGGTAATGAACAGTAACTCTCTGGCCTAGCTTGATGTTCTTTAGGGTGTTTAAAATGGATTTGACGCGTGCAGGAGACAGCTGTGCCCGAATCGTGATCGAACCCTATACAATTGTCCTCTGAGCAGGAAAGAGAACGCTTTTCTTGGCATTGAGTCTCAACCCCGGAGACTTGAGATGACCTAGGACGACATCCCGATGTCAAAGCACAAGCTCTTGAGACTGAGCCAGAATCAGCCAGTCGTCTATGTACTTTAAAATGTGGATGCCCTGGGTAGCAGAGGAGCCAGTGCTGCATCCATGCATTTTCGATGTCGTGCGGGTGATAAAGCATAGAAAACGGGAAGAACCCGATACTGGTAAGCTTCGATTTGGCCGAACCTCAGGAACTTCCTGTGTTGTGGCAAGATTTCTATATGAAAATAAGCGTCCTTTAGATCGATTGTCACGAACCAATCCTCCGATTGGATCTGAGACACAATCATCTTGATTGTCAGCATTTTGAACTTGTATGTTCTGAGATAGCGGTTCAACCCGCGAAGATCTAAAATCGGACGCAACCCCCCATCTTTCTTGGGAACGAGAAAATACCGGCTGTAATAGCCTGACTGTCTGTCTGGCAGGGGAACACGTTCTATGGCCCCTTTGTCCAGCAGAATTTGCAATTCCTGTGTCAACAAATGCGCTCGTTCCGGTTTCACGGAAGTGGAGACCACGCCATTGAAACGCGGAGGACGATACGCAAACTGAATCCTGTAGCCTCTCTCTACGGTCTTTTGAACCCAAGGGGAGATATTTGGCAGTAGCTTCCACGCTGCCAGCTTCTCCGAAAGGGGCACTAATTTTGACACTTCGTTTTGTTGGGGGGATGTTAGATGCTCGGCATCCTGAAACGTGGCAGGAGGCGACCGAACACGTAACATTTCGCTGGAAACCGCTGCTCCCCGAAACACCAGTGGCGGCGGAGATTGAACAACGGCCTCCTGAGGGTGCCAGGAAGGAGTCTTTATTCTCTGTTGGAACTGTTCGCGCCCCTCCCCGGAGGGGGGACACCCCCACGGTCCTGGGCGCGCAAGCCTCAGGACTTCTTTTTCGAGGAGATGATGCTCCTCAGGTCCGGTCTCTTCGAGGCGGACTGTGAAGCGCGGCGAGCCGCACCCCAGTCTCTACGAGGGGGTGCTCGGGTCGCCACACTCTCTTTTTGCGTTTCACGCCTCAAAGGAACCGGACCTGGTCGGGACCGGGTGGCCGACGGTCCTGACTCTTGAGCACGGCGGGGAAGAAACCTCACAAACGCTTCCTCATAGCGCTTCGCCTCCCGAAACCTAGTGGCGACGGTGTTGACGGCATCGCCAAATAGGCCGGAAGGCGAGATGGGGGCATCAAGGAGGAAAGCACGGTCTTTGTCCCTGATGCCCGTGAGGTTGAGCCACAGATGTCTCTCCGTGGACACCATGGCAGCCATAGAACGGCCGATGTCACGGGCCGTCTGCTTGGTCGCACGGAGAGAGAGATCTGTGGCCCGGCGCAGTTCTAAAAACGCCTCTTCATCGATAGACCTGCCTGTGCTCAAGTCTTTGAGCAGGTCAGCCTGGTACGCCTGCAAAACTGCCATAGTGTGCAAAGCAGTACTAGCCTGACCCGCTGCTTGAAAGGCTTTCCCCACCAGTGAAGATGTTATACTGCATGGCTTGGTGAAGATGTGAAGATGTTACACTGCATGGCTTGGAGAGTTGCTTTCTTTAATGATGATGAGCTCCCAGGAGAGAGATAGCCCGCGAGCGTCTCTTCAATCTGGGGCATCATCATATAGCCCCGTGCCTTTGCATCAACGATAGTCGAGTAGATCGACGTCGATGGCACAAAAACACGGGACGAATACGGTCTGTACCAAGAACGAGTTACCTAGTCATGGAGGTCACCGAAGAAGGGGAGAGACCGTCGCTGAGGCCCCTCCCCCCGGCCACCCGACAGAAATCTGTCGTCTAACTTTGAGTGTTTGGAGGTCTCTTGCTCCTGCGGCCAGTCTAGATGTAATCGATCGACTGCCCGAGTAACCACCTCGAGTAACTCTTCATAAGCATTTTCATCACGAGAGGAGCGCTCTGAGGTGGCACTTTCCACCTCCCCAGAAGCAAGAGATGAAGTCCTCGTTCAGAAGAAGAGCGCGGCAGCAGAAAACGGACGCGGGGAGCTTCAGAATCCGGCAGGCGAGAGAAAGGGGCGGATCTGTCTCACGCGCCTCGGCCAGATCCGTTACTGAACGCAGCGCTTTGTATGAGTTAAACTATAGTTTCACTTTCACTTTAGTTTCACTATTAGTTTCAACTTTAAATCGCACTTTTCTCCTCACACACACACACAACAACAATGCGGTCCTTGAAGACAAAAGACCTGAGGATGTTTCCGCGTCACATCTATTTATAACCTCCAGATTGTGTCAGTGACGTCACCTAGCAGTTATTTAAGCCAATTCTTGGGGTGTTTGACACACGTGCTTCAACAACCGGTCGAACAAAGAATGTTCCCAATAGCGCTTTCAGCGCAGCATCGAGAGTAGCTTTTGATAAGGGAACGGGGTCATGGTTCACCGGTCATGAGGCTCAAAGTAAAATGATACAAGCGTAAAATGACACATGCATTCATCATATCATTTCAAATCTACAAAAAAATAAAAATAAATTAATCTTGTTCAAATCATTCAAATTTACACTTCATAATATTAAGAGAACTAAAAGAACAGAGAAAGACGTATTTACTGAATGATGCGAAATTGAAATTGAAAAAACACTCAATCATTGTTTTTTGTTCATTTCTTTGATTGTGTTAAGCCGAGAACTATTACTGTTATATGTATACTTTCTGAAAGCTATTTAATATGTATTAATTTGATAATAATTTTCTAAATGATCATTTGCAAGGTAATATCAGTCTAAATAATGATTGTTTACAGATAGATAGATAGATAGATAGATAGATATTCATATAAATGATTCATATTGTGACGAGTTGGCTGCCTCCCCCCTTATTATCATCACCACCCCGTCCCTTATTCGCCGCCCTTCACCAGGCTAGCGACGGGAGTGGGTGTGTGAGAGAGGAGGGGCGCTGAAAACAGTCAGGTCTGGCGGCGTGTGATGAGGCGCACCTGAAGTGAATGGAGCCGCATCACCGCCGCTGATATATATGCCGAGCGCGCCTCTGCTCGGGAGACCGGTCTCTTCCCCGTGCATGCACACTGGTGTCCTCGTGGGTCCAGGAAGGGAGCGTTGAGGGAACGAGCGATGCTGCCGGACCCGCGAGACGGCTGCCGGGCCGTATAACCCCAGGAAGCGCCGCGGGCCGAAGGAGGACGAAGCTGCCGCCCCTCGCGCCCCGGACCCGAGAGGGGAGCGCGTGCGGCCGCCGGACTCCGCCCCTTACCTGGACCCTTCCGTCTCGAACACTGCCACTCCTTCACTAACCCCGCAGCACGACGAGGGCACCAGATCCCCTGTTTATTTTGGATACTTTTTTTTCCCCTTTGGACACTTTATTTTTTATATTTCTTTTGAATAAAAGCCTCTCCGAGGCCTGACGCCATACCCACTGTGTCTGTCGGTTGCTCCTCCCGCCACAATATATTGATACATCAATTCATATTCAGGGAAATGATTGCAGGAAATTTGCACAGTAAAATCCTTAGCATACTACAAGAAAAGCCAACCTTGAATAAGCACATATTCACTGAGTACAGAATATAATCACAAAAATGACATGAATGGTATACTATTTTCCTTTATCAGGTTACAACTACAATTTTAGGAGAAAAACGAGCCTTAAGGCCAAAGAATGGCCACACTGTATGTGATACACTCTACAGCCTTAGAAATTCACAATTTTGCCTGTATAGTAAAATGACTTGCAGGACTAATTAAAACTGAATATATACCGTATACTGATGCTTAACTTTTCACATAAAGACATAATTAAATGAGATACTTTAGATTGAAAAATTGTTTTGAAAAAAGAAAGACATTTTCAGAGCACAGTCAACAGAACAAGAGTAAGAAAATCTCTTTGAAATGAGATGTCTCTTGTTCCAGCTTAATGGGTTTCCAGGATGTAACAAATTAAGGCAAATCAACATAAAGTTTTTTTTGAATGCACATTTTTAAAGTGATTTTAGCATGTACTAATATAGTTTGGAATAATTATGTTGAATACATTTGCACTTGCACAAAACAAAAAAGTTTTTATTTATTTGGTGTGACCTGCATCCCAAAGTAAAGAATGTGAATAAGCTCACTATATAATACTGGAAATCAACTTGGAGGTCTGGTTAAGTAAAAGGAAATCTTATTCAGATTAATAAAACATTTAAAACCAGAAGCGTCTTCACATTAGCAAAATAAATCACTGAAACCTTGCCATGTAGTAAAGTTTGGGATGCTGAGTCTTTCTCATAACTTCCACTTACATAGACACTGTTAATTTAAACTGACATGTGTTCAATGGCAGATGATCAATAGAGGAGAAAAACTGCCTTATGCACGATGGAGGCATGTGTTTAAGTGTGATTCATGACTACATAGGAGAGCAATGAACACATCCTGAGCTTAGCAGCGCTGTCCCAAAAGCCTCATCCTCAGCACATCCTGTGAGCTTATACAGTCTGTCCTATTAACGAGGAAGATTTGTGCTATGCTCCACACACCACCCCACGTATGATTTACACACCCCAGTGGAGGAACTTTCTTCCTGAGACAGGCATGCTATCGATCCCATTTCCATCATCACTTCCTAGTGGGGCGTTGAGCTGAAGGGGTTGTGTTTATCTAACTCTGGACCGGACATAGTAAGCAACATATCAAAGACCTAATTAATAGAATGGACCTAATGCTGCATTATTTACACGTGGTAAAGTGACAGGAGGAGGAAGATGGAGAGATGGATGAAGGGAAATTCAGCAATGTTTACTCACGCTCCTCACGGATCATGTTATCACACTAACATTACGAGAGGTGATAACTTTCTTGCCTAATACAGGTGCTGTCTGTCAAGGGTTTTTGACGGACCATGAGACTCTCTTTCTTCAAACTCTCTGTCAGAGCCACTGCTTCCGTCAGGTCTCTCTCTATATCTGCAGACAAACAGAAAAATAAAGGGATGAGAGGCCAATTTTGACATGGATATTTCTAAACATTGTCAGAAGAAGTTCTTAAGTGAGCAGAGCCCTGTTTTACCTGTAAGCTGTGAATGTATATCCTGGAGCTCAGCTTCTAGCGATCTCTTCTCTGCCTTCATGGAGCTGCAAAGTGTTCTTTTGCTTCAGCAAGTCCATCTCTGAGGAACAGCAAAGGTGACAACTTTACCCATTTAATCCCACTGGTCACAATAGTGACCGTAAAAAAAGGTTTTCATTTATAAAGCTTTAAAAACCTTATTGACTGATGTTTTAGTGCACTTTCTGCAAATATGGAAAAAATAAATAGTCTCAATTAAATATGTGCAGTTTCACATGGTTAGTGCAAATTGTCACATGACCAAAGCAGTTTATTTCCTGCTTGCACCATGAAAAGATGATGGCTGCATCAAACCTCCAAAACAAAAGGCTAGTAAAGTATGTTAACATAAATATATGACAAAGATTTTTGATACACATTATCTTTAAGGTGTCTAGTATTAATATATGAATTCACATATATTGAGTTTTGTTGAGTGTGGTCATAGAATGAGCAAACGTCATGATGGTCACAATAGTGACCGGTGGGATAACAGTGAACTTAAGTATACAATATAAATCCATTTGCAGTTGTTAGTGAATATTGCACTAAAATGTTGCAATGACAAAATATTGCACTAAATTAAAAGTTCAAATGTTAGAAATAAATTACAATACTGATGTTGTAATACTGGTAGCATTAAAATCAAAATTTGATGATATATGTTACAAAAAAAATTAACAATTTTGAAATACGTTGGTGGTTGTATTTTTTTTGTATTTTATCTCAGTATTCCTGTTGGTGTTGTATAAGGGTTTTTTCACACACAATTTGTGTGACAATTTTTCACACACTTTTCCTAAAAATTTTCAAAAAATAATTATTGATTATTTCAAAGGGTTATTAATGACACATCATTTGGATATTTTCATGTCTGGGAAAAATTTGGGATTAAACAGGTTAAGTAACCTGCTGGCAGGAAGTTAGAGCTAAAGTCCTTTGAAGAACAAGCACCACTTCAGGGATAACTTTGTGGATGCCTTCTGAAATACAAAGCTTTGTTTCACCTTGTTATACCTTCAGATATGTTGTTATGTAAACCTGAGAAACAACCATGCAATTTCAGCAAGCTGAATGTTACAGGCCTTTATGACACATTTCAACATGTCAACAAAGCCTTGGTAGTCATTCAGTGCTTGTTAATCTTGGCTCAAATAGTTGTCATGGGGTGAATGATTTGATGGTCAGTGATTTAACATTATGATAGCTTCAGCTTCCATAGCTACACTGAACAAAATTATAAACGCAACACTTTTTGTTTTTGCCCCCTTTGGAGACGGCTTATGGTAGAGAAATGAACATTCAATTCACGGGCAACAGCTCTGGTGGACATTCCTGCAGTCAGCATGCCAATTGCATGCTCCCTCAAAACTTGCGACATCTGTGGCATTGTGCTGTGTGATAAAACTGCACATTTTAGAGTGGCCTTTTATTGTGGTCAGCCTAAGGCACACCTGTGCAATAATCATGCTGTCTAATCAGCATCTTGATATGCCACACCTGTGAGGTGGATGGATTATCTCGGCAAAGGAGAAGTGCTCACTAACACAGATTTAGACAGATTTGTGAACAATATTTGAGAGAAATAGGCCTTTTGTGTACATAGAAAAAGTCTTAGATCTTTGAGTTCAGCTCATGAAAAATGGGGGCAAAAACAAAAGTGTTGCGTTTATAATTTAGTTCAGTGTATTTTCATGGCAATGAACAAGTCAAAATACAATAAAATGTTTAGTTAATAAAAACATTGACTTAATTCAGCATGGAGGACACATAAAATTGATTGAAAGTGACAGTAAAAACACAACGTTACAAAAGATTTGTGTTTCAAATTTATACTGTTTTTTTTTACTTTCTATTAATCAAAGGATTCTAAAAAAAAATGCATCGCAATTTTCACAAAAATATTAAGTAGCAAAGCTGTTTGCAAAATTAATAATAAGAGGACTTGTTCTTTTAGCACCAATTCAGCATATTAAAATGATTTCTAAAGGATTGTGACACTGAAAACAGTAATGGCTGCTGAAAATTCAGTTTTTACATCACAGGAATAAATTACTTTTTTCAAATTAATAAAATAGAAAACAGTTCCTGAAATTGTTTTAAAAAAACACAATATTAGTTTTTTTTACTGTATCTTTTAATAAAACAAATGTCTTGATGTGCTTATGAGACTTCAAAAATCTTACCAACCATACATTTTGAACAGTATCATACATAATGATGGATTGTCGCCTGATATTAAAATTTATGTGTAAGCCTGTAGTATCTTACTCAGCAGTGACAGTAAACAATCCATTCCCGTATTTGTTTAGATCAGATCTGTCTTATGTACAATCGTTTGTTTGTAATACATTGATGTGCAGTGCATTAAATACTTTTATCTATTTTTTTTTTTTTTAAACAAATAAACTTTTACCTTTGTTTAGAGTTTCAGCTTCCAGCTCCAAGCTCTGGATTTTAGATAGGGTTTGGGTGTGAAAAACAGCATTTCTGTTGCTGATTAAGTTGAATTCATTGTTGAAAGTTATCATGTCCTTTAAGAATTTCTCTCTTTCTTCACGGGATTCTCTTTTCAGTCTGTCCTGAATTGTAAAATAATGGAAAGGCTATTATGCAGATTACAAATAGAGTACAAAAGCATGTTTAACACTTTAGCATGTGCATTGTAGTGGATGATGGATAATGCTAGGTCTGAAAACTTCATTGGCCGATGACAACTTTCTTTATCAGTCTACATGATGGTGCCTATTTTCATAATTATAATAATATTGTTTCAGACTTAACTTTGTTGTGTTATAATGGAGTGTGTAATGAAGAGACAATGGTCTTTCCAGAAAGAAGGAATATAACTTCAATGTGGAAGGTGGTATGTACCAGGTTTTCTTAGAGATTTCTCTGCAGTCCCAGGAGTTCCTCTTTCTGCCTTTCCAGTTGATCTTGTTGTTTTGTCATCAAAACAAGCTGCAGTTTGGTTTCAGCCAGGAGCTGAGCCTATAGTCACAAATTAATCATGAATTTGATTAGTGTCTTATTCAGATGGTCCCCAAAAGCGTCCCATAAATGAACTTTGCAAGTTTTCTTACTGGCTGCACAAAGACATTGCGGCAGCATAGCATGTTGCTCATCTGCCGGATCAGTGGCTTCAATGCTGTTTGTTAAGGTAAGCTTATGTCATTTTGTTTGTAGGTCGTTCTGTAACTGGCATAGCATTGCCTTTTGAATTCAAGTCTCTGCTTCTCTCCTTTTACCAGCTCAGTCAAGTGTGAAAGACATCAAGGATCCTTCAGGTAATTATTCTCTACCTGGCTTCAAAGAATGCAAGCAAATTACGTCTCATAATTACACAGGACGCATTGGTCTGACCAAACATATTACGCAGAAAATTAGACACGTCTTTTGTGACACTCAGGTGGATCACTGAGGTCATTCAAGGAGTCTGTACTGAATGTTCTAAACTTGCCACAATGCATAACAGATGAATTGTGAAAATGCTAAAATAATATTTTAAAATAAGAATCTTCACTGCATGATTATCAGTTTATGTGAGCAGGAGACATCTGGAAGCTTTTGCATTCAGAATCCTATAGATCTCCCCTGTATTGACCTCAGTATTCATGCAATGACCTCTTTAATCAAATGATTCAATTGCTCATTGACTTACTATGTCTATGACACTGGTATCATACAAACTGTATGCCATATGTTTGCAAGGTTAATTGCATTTTTAAAGGTTTTTCAACAATAATACTAATGTAATATGAAAGAAACGAGATTGATTTTGCAGTGCCGCTTTGAATTGATCCACTCCATTTTAATGTATCCTGTCCATTAGATGAAGTGTTTTAATCATGAAACAGAATGCCTTTTCACAGCGCCAAAGGATATTAATACTGCATATCAGCTTTCTGCACAGATAAACTTGCACAGATAAGATGAGTGAGAGTGCACATCCTTTGCTGTGTAGCAATATTTCTGAGGTAGGCCTATACAGTCACATAACACTTAAGAAAAATTAAGAGGGAAATTAATCTTTTCTAATCTGTCATTACGTGTTTCTTTTTAAACACTGGGTAATAACCGACCATACCTGCTCATTCAGTTCACGATGTGCTTCCTCCAGTTTTCACGTGAGGAGTTTATTTTGTCCTGTACACTCTTGATGGCAGCTTTAACTGAATGAGCAAAATAACGAACATTTTCTGATGCTACAAGCTTACTTTTGTACAAACTTACAAAATATTGAAATATTTAATGTGAAATAATTATACAGGTGTTTCTTCACATTTAAAAACACTCGCGAGCGCATCTCAAATTACGTTAACCTTTAACTAATCTGCTGTTACCTTCATGAAGCCGTTTGATACAGGTGCATCTCAATAAATTAGAATGTTGTGGAAAAGTTCATTTATTTCAGTAATTCAACTCAAATTGTGAAACTCGTGTATTAAATAAATTCAGTGCACACAGACTGAAGTAGTTTAAGCCTTTGGTTCTTTTAATTGTGATGATTTAGGCTCACATTTAACAAAAACCCACCAATTCACTCCCATAGGAAAGAAAAATCAAAAGTGAGATCTCTTTATCATCTCAAATATTTCTCCTAGACAGAAATAAGGTTACTTTAAGATTGAATGGAGATTTTTGCTTGAGTCTCCTGCTTCTCAAACTTTTCTCCTGAGACAAAAACTCTAACACTCTCACAATGGTCTCCTTTAAAGCTTTAAAAGAGATCTCAACAACATCACACACTGTGCTCAGATATTTCCTCTAGTCTAAAGACTCTGGTGGTCTCACATTTGTCTCTTTTAAAGCTTTAGAAGAGATCTCAACAACATCAAACACTGTGCTCAGAGTTTTCTCCTAAACTAAAGACTCGGGATCTCTCACATTTGTCTTTTTTAAAGCTTTAGAAGAGATCTCAACAACATCAAACACTGTGCTCAGAGGTTTCTCCTTAGCTAGAGACTCTGGATATCTCACATTTGTCTTTTTTAAAGCTTTAGAAGAGATCTCAACAACATCAAACACTGTGCTCAGATATTTCTCCTAGTCTAAAGACTCCGGTGGTCTAATATTTGTCTCCTTTAAAGTTTTAGAATAGATCTCAACAACATCACACACTGTGCTCTGATTTTTCTTCTTAGCTACAGACACTGGATCTCTCACATTTGTCTCTTTTAAAGCTTTAGAAAAGATCTCAACAACATCAGACACTGTGCTCAGATATTTCTCCTTAGCTAAGGACTCTGGTGGTCTCATATTTGTCTCCTCCAATGTTTTAAACAAGATCTCAACAACATCACAGACTGTGCTCAGATTTTTCTCCTAAACTAAATACTCTGGTGGTCTCATATTTGTCTCCTCGAATGTTTAAACAAGATCTCAACAACATCACACACTGTGCTCAGATTTTTCTCCTAGCTAAAGACACTGGTGGTCTCACAGTTGTCTCCTTTAAAGCTTTAAAAGAGAGCTCAACAACATCACACACTGTACTTAGATTTTTCTCCTTAGCTAGAGACTCTGGATCTCTCACATTTGTCTCCTCAAAAGTTTAGATTAGAGATCTCAACAACTTTACAAAATGTGCACCAAGTCAAGTACTTAAAAAAGGCACTAAATAAAGGGGGAGAAATTATAAATTCAGAATTAAAGGCTATATTGAGAGAGAAATTATGCAGAAATAAGGATAATGTTACTTTTTATAGGACAAATTTTATGTACTTAGGCACATAATTTGTTGTTGGAAATAGTAATGTACCGGATGCCTTAATCAAAACTGATTTACAGAAAATGTAACCCTGGAGCTTTCTTTGCTGAAAGGCACATAAATGGATTATGACTCAGTCTTGATTATAAATTGACTAATTTGATTATTAATACATATTATATGGTAGAAATGTTCGAGCTCATATTGAGGCATTTGACTTGGTTCACACTTTGAAAAGTTATTGAGATCTCTTCTGAAATTTAGAGGAGACAAATGTGAGAGCTCCCGAGTCTTTAGTGTAGGAGAAAAATCTGAGCACAATGTGTGATGTTGTTGAGATCTCTTCTAAACATTTGAGGAGACACATGTGAGAGATCAGGAAGTCCTCCTAGCTAAAGGCCTCTGAGCACAGTGTTTGATGTTGCACAGAATCTCTTCTAAAGCTTTAAAGAAGACAAATGTGAGACCACCAGAGTCTTTAGACTGAAATATCTGAGCACGAATGACCTGATGTTGTTGAGATCTCTTTTAAAGCTTTAAAGGGGGCTCATTGTGAGAGTGTTAGAGTTTTTGTCTCAGGAGACAAGGATTTGAGAAACAGGAGACTCAAGCAAAAGTTTCCATTCCATCTCAAAACAACCTCACATTTCTGTCTAGGAAGATATTTGAAATGTTAAAGAGATCTCTTTTTCATTTTATTTTCCTTCCCTCTGGTTAGCTAAATGTCATTTATCCACACCATTTCAAAAGGCGATGCATGCATTGTCATATTTGAGAAGTTATTTTTATGTAGGCAATGTTTTATTGCACAATGATTTAACAGAGGAAACCATAACCTATATTTACACACATGCAAAAATGTGCTGTACAAGACACAATTTTAATGTTAAACAAAGCAAAATAAAAGAAAAAAGAAAAAAGAAACAAGCACTGGTACACTAGTGATACATTTGTTAAAAAAGGTATTGCTCTTATACTAAACAGCTTGCACTTGTAAGTCCTTTCTAATGTGTTTGGAAAATGTGGTGTATACACAGTGCTTTGGACATTGAAGATAAATTTAAACACCCCGGTTTCACAGACAAGGCTCAAGCCTAGTCCTGAACTAAATGTAAATCTGAGCTGTTTCAACTGAAAACTTGCACTGACTGATCTTAAAATATATCAGTGCCTTTGTTGTGTCTCAAGATGCACACCAGTAATGTTTTTTCTAAGGTATGTTTATAAAAATTACTTAAATGTCCTAATTGATCTATGGCCTAATTCTGGCTTAGGCTAAGCCCTGTCTATTAAACGGGCCTTAAACTAGTAACCCTTGATATTCTGAAATGTTTAATGCTATTTAAATGATAGTTTTAGTATTTACAATATTAGTAAATGTTTAACGTTTCTCCTAAAATAAAACTGAAGACATCTTAAGACAAAGCTGGTATCTAAATGAGACATATAAGAGAATCTGCCCCATAGTATCCTGAGCTTAGATTAACTTCTATCAGAGCCATAGCCTTGTGGACAGCACATTGACATGAAGGCACAACCGCACCTCAGACGGCATGAGTTCAAATCCCAGCTAAAGATACTTTCCTGCTCCTATTCAATTCTCACCTGTCCAATTGTTTCCTGTCTCTACTCCCACTGTCCTGACCATTAAAGATGAAAAACCCCATTGCAATAATAAAAAAAGCAACCTCTGAGAAGAAAATTATTTTTATAATGGAGTCTTGCAAGAGATTCCAGCAAGACAATAAAGAGATCTCCCATGTTTCTCACTTTTCTCTCCCATTGTCATTTTGTATTCCTTTCTTTCAGAACTTTCTCATGTATCAGTTGTGTCTACTTTTGTTTCTCCTAAGGATTTTTAGGAGAAACACCTGAGACACTGCTGATACTACAACAAAATAGCTCAGATTATCGAGTGGTCTCAGATGACCTGTGTCTCAGTTGTGTCTACTCTTATTTCTCCTAATGGAGTTTAGGAGAAACATCTGAGACACTGCTGATACTACAACAAGAGCTAAATAAGATTCTCAATTAAGTCTCAGATATTTCTCATGTCTCAGTTGTGTCTACTCTTATTTCTCCTAATGGATTTTAGGAGAAACATGGGAAGACAAAGCTGACACCTAATTTAGACAATAAAGAGATAATTCAAGCTTCTCTCACCACAATCTCAGTTTTGACTCTCTTAGACATTTCTCATTTGCGTCTATATTTGTTTCTCCTAAGGAATTTTAGGAGAAACATCTGATAAACAGCTGACACTTAATCAAGAAACATAGGAGAATCACAACTATGTCTCCTGAGCTTAGAAAAAGCAACCAATGAGCAAATAGTTTTTCCTCTGGGCTATCTCAACAAATTAGAATACTTCATAAGACCAATAAAAAAACATTTTTAGTGAATTGTTGGCCTTCTGGAAAGTATGTTCATTTACTGTATATGTACTCAATACTTGGTAGGGGCTCCTTTTGCTTTAATTACTGCCTCAATTCGGCGTGGCGTGGAGGTGATCAGTTTGTGGCACTGCTGAGGTGGTATGGAAGCCCAGGTTTCTTTAACAGTGGCCTTCAGCTCATCTGCATTTTTTTGGTCTCCTGTTTCTCATTTTCCTCTTGACAATACCCCATAGATTCTGTATGGGCTTCAGGTCTGGTGAGTTTGCTGGCCAGTCAAGCACACCAACACATGGTCATTTAACGAACTTTTGGTGCTTTTGGCAGTGTGGGCAGGTGCCAAATCCTGCTGGAAAATGAAATCAGCATCTTTCAGCCGGTCAGCAGAAGGAAGCATGAAGTGCTCTAAAATGTCTTGGTAAACAGGTGCAGTGACATTGGTTTTCAAAAAACCAGATGACATTGCACCCCAAATCATCACAGACTGTGGAAACTTAACACTGGACTTCATGCAACTTGGGCTATGAGCTTCTCCATCCTTCCTCCAGACTCTAGGACCTTGGTTACCAAATGAAATACAAAACTTGCTCTTATCTGAAAAGAGGACTTTGGACCACTGGGTAACAGTCCAGTTCTTCTTCTCCTGAGCCCAGGTAAGACACCTCTGACGTTGCCTGTGGTTCAGGAGGGGCTTAACAAGAGGAATACGACAACTGTAGCCAAATTCCTTGACACATCTGTGTGGTGGCTCTTGATGCCTTGACCCCAGCCTCAGTACATTCCTTGTGAAGTTCACCCAAATTCTTGAATCGATTTTGCTTGACAATCCTCATAATGTTCTCTCGGTTGGTTGTGCATCTTTTTCTTCCACACTTTTTCCTTCCACTCAACTTTGTTAACATGCTTAGATACAGCACTCTATGAACAGCCAGCTTCTTTGGCAATGAATGTTTGTGGCTTACCCTCCTTGTGAAGGGTGTCAGTGATTGTCTTCTGGACAACTGTCCAGATCAACAGTCTTCCCCATGATTGTGTAGCTTAGTGAACCAAACTGAGAGACCATTTTGAAGGCCTCCCGGAAACCTTTGCAGGTGTTTTGAGATGATTAGCTGATTGGCATGTCACCATATTCCTAATTTGTTGAGATAGTGAATTGGTGGGTTTTTGTTAAATGTGAGCCTAAATCATCACAATTAAAAGAACCAAAGACTTAAACTACTTCAGTCTGTGTGCATTGAATTTATTTAATACACGAGTTTCACAATTTGAGTTGAATTACTGAAATAAATGAACTTTTCCACGACATTCTAATTTATTGAGATGCACCTGTATTTTCTGACACCTTCTGCTCTGTCAATAAAATTTGCTCAAAAAGATTGTCTAGACTCATTTTTATTATTATAACAATAATAATGGGAAAGGTTAGTTTGAAGTGGTTCGCGGGAAAGCGTTTCGAAAATAAACGTATCATTCAAAGATGAATACGCTACTCACGCGATGCGCACTGCGCGTGCGCAATCTTGCCGCTTGTTTTCTGACCGAGCGCAAACGCATGCGCAGCAACGGTGATTTTCTCTAGTCTGCGTTATACAAGATAATTAATGTTGAGACAAATAAACAAAGTCTGCCTTATTTACGATGAACTTCTTGGCAGGCCAGAACCAGTATAGGTGGATCTATCTATCCATGTGTAGCCTGTGTATGTTTTCCTTTATTAATAATTTTTATATTTCTAGCATAATATTAGGCTATTTATTTGTAACTTCTGTGTACAACATTAAACAGTGTGTTTAAATAAACTGTTTCATTGTATATATACCGTCAAATGCAGTTTCTCTGCCTCCTTAGCAGTGTAAAGATGACAAAAGATCTGTTCTTGGTACCTGGAGTCAGATGACTTTCTCATTATTACTTCAGATCAAATTCTTCAGAAGTTGCACTGGCATTACCTAATTGAGAACATGTAAAGTGGATACAGACAATGGCATCAACTTCCAGGCAGTGGCTGTCTGATAAATAGCCTTGCAGTAGCCTACCCACTTACAAACCGATGATCCACTGGCAGAGACACCACCTGTGAGAAATGTGTAAGCCCATGAGATAGCTCATTCATTTGGCCTCCTAAACTAACGGTTCCATTCATCACCAGCCTACTTTGAAGCGCAATTTAAACTGTCAGTCTCCCTATTGTTTGGCGTTTGTAAGCACAGTCAGCAATCAATAACTTTAATTTGGTGCCATTTGGTCCAGCAGTATTTGTCACGTCATTCTTTACTTTCCCCAGTTTCCCAGACACTGCTGGAAAGGATGGTCTTGATTTGGTGCCATGCAGCACATTAAAATGTTTTAGTTTGTATGATGGTGACTATATCATTTTGACATTCATTTGCAAAATGAGTGTGTTTTTCAGACTTTTTCAACAATCAAACTCTTAAATCAGAACAGAACAGAACAGTTTCATTTATTGTATGATACAGTGCAAATCAGGCCTTGGCCCATCCAAGAAACCACCCAAACTGTCCGGCCCACGTCAAATCTTAAAGATGGAGCCAGGCCTGGTACAAATTGATTTAGTTATTACAATTCAGATAATTCCCATTGAGAGAGAGAGAGAGAAAGAGCGATGAGGTGAGGGGAATATTTCAAATGATCTTGAACCCTGCTTGTCACAGATGGCCTGTAGAAACCCAGTTCTCCACTTAGGTTATTAGAATGAAATGATCTCAGGTTAATTGAGAAAGGCATTTAAACCAGACGAGAAGCATGAGTCTTGACTGAACAGTTGTCAATAGATTTGGTCAGAGTAATTGATCCTTAATTAACTATGGACATAAGGATAAACGTCAAAATGTTTCGATTTTTTTCTCATGTAAAAGTTAATCTCATTGATAAAGGGAAATTGATTTGTTTAACCAGAGTTAACTATAAAGTCATTAAATTGTGAAATGCATTAATAAGACAGAATAAGTAGAATGTAATCACTTCAACAGGACTCAAAGTGTCATATTTCTTAATTTGGAGAAAAATCAGGAACTTTACACTCACCACAGATCACCCAAACAATTTTTCAAATCAGTGTTTAACCTTGGCAAACCAACTTTCAGGTTTCCCCTCAACAATTGTTGGATCTAAAATGTTCCTTTGTTGTGCTTTTTCACTCTTCAGAGACAGTTCCTCAAGTTCAGCTATAGGCTAGTGTAGTAGCGTTTTACAATGTCCACAGTGACAAATTCCGCATTTGGAGCATTAACTATTACAGTTAACAAATAAATACATTTTATTTCAGTTAGCATTTATTTATTTATTTAGGTCATAGTTCTGATTAGCTATAATAACCCTGATCTGTGTTTATTAAAAGGTACAAAAACATGCACCTTTTCTGGAGAGGTACATAGAGGATAAAAATCACGAGTTGCAAAGGTGCACATACGTACCAACAGATGGCGACCTCCACCAGTCTTTCAATAAGCAATACTGTGAACGAGATCACACCAAAACTTTATTTGAGAAAAGACATGACAGCAACTATTCAAAAGAAAAAAAAAAGTAATTTTAAATGTTTCATAGCAAAACAAGTAAGCATTTTAACGTTCTTAAATAAAACTGCATTATTTATTTTGTATTGACTATTTATTTTTATTTGATGAAAAAAAATGTCTTTATTGCTTTATTGATTGACGGTCTTCATCATGATGTCACCTATGTGATCATCATGTATGAAACAAAACTATATTTTGACTATTTTCTTAGTAGGCTATTTTCTTAGTAAGTCCGCATGTTGCAGGCTCCGTAAGAAATATCTTAGAGCGGAAACTGAATAAGTAGCCTAATTACAAGCATCTGGATCTTTAGACTTTGATACACGGAACAATTTGATACGTGTAAATAATTTACTTGATTTCACTGGCTAGCAATGTACCAGTGCCATACCAGACTAACGTTAATCTACTCATTTAATACCATTCAGACCAGATTGTCCAACCACCATCTACAGGTCAGGCAAACAGATGAGATTTCAGCGCCAGCAGTGCAATTTCTTAAACACACTCACCAATTTGACGAGAAATAGAAAGCAAGCAACTTGCATAACCCCCACATACAGTTACACAATAACAGAGAGCAGTAAACACGCAAAGTTTTGGAGTGGCAAAACTGAATGTCTTTGTCCTGTTGCCGTGCTTCACACAGAAGAGCTGAGCGTGCACTGAGTCGCGTGTGGTTTTTGGTTTGGGTTACAGCGCAAACTGAACGCCACAGTGTTGTCGCGCGCTCAGTCGCACGAGCATATTTTGAGAGCTGGAGTTTTATTCTGCTGCCTTGCGACTCGATTTCTGCCTGTTTGTTACGTTGTCTAGGAGTCTTAATCCAAGAAACCACTCCATATCGGTTAGTGACAGTTTTGGACCAGGTTACGGAACATTTTTTTCTTATATAGGCTACTCTGGATGTACATTGTGACCAACGACGTTTCAATGGACCTGAATGAGGAAGGATTATTCTTTTCATCATCAAAACAATAAATTGCGTGTTTGAACGAACTTACCCACGGATAAAAAGCGCAATGATTTTCGCCGCGATTTACATCATTTTACCGCTGTTGGGTGAGTTTGAATGCGGTTTTACATATTCGGTGATTGATTGGTAGGCTATCGATTGTTACACAGACACGCATTGTATTTAAGATTAAAACTGTCATCAAAAGCCCATTAGAAAAAGAGTTTTTCACATTGTAGTCTTTTTGATTCTGTCCAATATAGGCTATAAATATATTCTATAGGATGTTGCAACTGTCTCATAACTAGGGCATTTTTTTAGCTTTTGAGGATCAGCTCTGTTTTACTTTCCACTTAAGTCTGCTTATATCTTCTTGTGTTAATATTTTAATCTCTAAAGCAAGAGTTGATTAAATCCTTATAATCTTGAACAATATTAACTCGAAAAATGTTTCATACACTAAATATTAAAAAACAGAACAAAAATAAAATAGTAAATATTTCTACAAATGAAATATTCATTTATTAGCCTAATAAGTTATTATCTATGTCTTTTGTAACAGTCTTGAGTTGCCTAGATGTTGAAGCATTTCAATAAAGGGCGATCCTATCCGTGATATGATTATTTCTATCTTCATAGATGTGCTGTTATCTGCCGAGGAGTCTTACTTTACTAGTTCAAACCGGCTGGATTGTGTGAAGGCGAACGAGCTGTGTTTGAAGGAGCCGGGATGCAGCACAAAGTATCGAACTATGAGGCAGTGCGTGGCGGGGAGGGAGACCAACTTCAGTATGGTGACTGGAGTGGAGGCGAAGGATGAATGCCGGCTTGCATTGGACGCTTTAAAACAGAGCCCTTTGTATAACTGCCGCTGTAAAAGAGGCATGAAGAAAGAAAAGAACTGCCTGCGCATCTACTGGGGGATCTATCAGCATTTACAGGGTGCGCGGACTTGCCTTCTCCTGTAGTGCACTGTAAACACAAAGCTGCGACAATATTTAGCTTTAAATTGAAGTAAAAAGTTATACACTTTTTTTTCTGATATTGTTTATTTTTAATACTTGGCAACCAATAATACTAAGTTAAGGAAGTTGCTTTTCTGGGTTCTGTTATCAGATAGGGTCACTGTAAAGTCTTCAAATGCCTCTCTGAAATGAGTCCATTAAAGTTTATGGAGTGTGAGGTCATATGATGCTTTATGTTAGTGTATATGTGTGTGCTGGAGGGGGACAGGAACTTTCTCTGCTCAACTGACCAGTATAGCTTATCAACCAGAAACTGGCTCTGGAAATGTAAACCAGTCCCATGAATCAATGACCCAAATACTAGAGTTTACACCTTTATAGTTTGACGCTCACATTTAATAATGACATTTATGATGCACTTAAGATTTCATAATTGATGTAGAATTATTGGTATTTAGTCACATGTCATTTGTTAATATTACAGGGAATGATTTACTTGAGGATTCTCCATATGAGCCTGTGAACAGCCGGCTTTCTGATATATTTCGACTTGCTCCCATCTATTCAGGTAGGATATGCTTTTTTTAAAAAAATCTGCTTAATTTGTTTTTACAACAAGTGGATCAAATAAAGACTGTTGGTTTTATTGCTACTTGGAGAAAAAGACTTTGATTTGGTGTAGTTTAAACAGTGGGAATGGTATTTTCTCCCATGTCCTACTTGTTTTCCTCCTGTTTTTCCTCTATATGCCCTTGTGGATGCATGCTATATTCTGGTCTCTGATCCTCTGGATCTTGCATGGGGAGATATAGTTCTGAATGTTCATGGTTAGTGCTCAGTGAACCATTATAAATGCTGTATACTTCAGCCAACTCTAGGGGCAATGCAATAGCTCGGTCTGGGGATGCAGCCGATGTGAGGTGTTGCTGATGTGACAGTAGCATTTGAATGTGTTTTATTTGGGGAGGGGCTGCAATGAAATTACTTTTTAAATGTGCCTGGGGTTACTGAGGCAAATGTTTGTGAGGGTAGCAGGGGCTGTGTGAATCTGGCCTGAGATGGTGGATACTGACTTGGATCATCCTCTAGGTGGCAATGTTGTTCCCTACTTCAGCATGGAGAGGGCCCTAATAAAAAAAAAGAGCGGAGATGCGCTGTCAAAGGTGTGCACAACAGATGGTGACAGCAAAGGTTTAACAGACAGCACCAGTCATATTGAAAGTTTTCTGCAGCAACTGATTTCCTTAACATTATACTGAGAGAGGGCAAAGCAAGAAGAACACTTAAATTAATTAACAACTTACATTAAAATATTTTTGAAATTTTTCTTAAAATGCATGACTTCCGACAGAATTACAGTGTGTGTGTGTGTGTGTGTGTGTGTGTATATATATATATATATATATATATATGTGTATATATATATATAAATTAATATGTACTAATACATATTTTATTAATAAATAATGTTTATGAATATAATAAATTAACATTTTGGTAACATTTACTTATAGATGATGGTTACTCTGTGAAAGTGTGTTAACGACTGACTTCCAGCTGTTACAGATTTGTAGTAGAAGAAAAAAAACCCTTAAACTTGAGAGGCAACTTAAACCTTCCAAATTCAATGTCACTAGTAAGTCATGTCAATCAAAATAATGAAAGCGAAGAACCACAAAGCCTGGGTACAGCGTCCCTTGGGGAACCGGAATAAGGTGGTAAACACCAGAGTAATTAAAATAACATGTACCTTGCTACTTTTCCCTCACTTTCTCTCTCTTTGTGGCTGTGAGAGCAGAAAGTTACGGAAGAGTGCTCTAAATCTGAGGGTGCTCCTTATTCCCTATTGGAAAGCTTTTTATGTTGATTGACGGCTGAGTTCCATGGCTAAGAACAGGCCAAGCGGAGAATCAGTTCTCCACCTACATGGAGATTTATGACACAGACACTGAGACAAGGCAAACTACTTTCTTGATGTCTGGGAGTAGTAGGTCACAGTTTTATTGGCACTTTCATCTTAACAGCTAGAAGAATAAAGATGAACTTTTGTTTTAATTTAATTGAATTGTTTAATTTGTTTAATTTAGTTACATTATTCACATGTGTTTGTTTTAATGTGGTGGAGATATGGGGTCTAAATTTCTCAGCAATATAGTTATGCTTATGATAATTTCAGGAACTTACAGAATTGCATCTTTATTTTATCTGGCCAGTAATTAAACCTAGAGGATCTTTGAATATACATTTTAATACCTAATACTCTAAATAATATTTAATATTTTAAATTTCTACTGTAGTGTAGGAGGAGTGAGTTTGAATTTTTAAGCTGAGTGTTACAACATTAATTCATGTGACCTTAGATGATCAGCTATAAATCTCTCAGAAATGGAACATGTCTGCTCTTATTACCAATGTCACATTTTCGAACAGTCATTTGTTTTTGAAATCCCACACTTTAAAGAAGTAAAATCATATATTGTTCATGACATCAGTGACAGAATATTTTAAAATAAAAGCCAAAATAGCCAAACACAAAATGTTATGTTAATGTTATGGTCTCCCTTTATAAAAAACAGCTGTGCTCTATTGCAGTGTTGAGTGTGGTTTTGTGTTGCCTGTGTGAAACATACTGAGTTTTCATGAAAACTACCTCTCCCCCTGTCTGTTTTCCTGCTGAGTATCCTGCTGGGTTTTACCTGTATTGACGTCTGCTCTCCACTCGATTAAATGGCTTATTGAATGTTGCAGGGCTTTCTCTCTCTTGGGACTATTGCCCCTTATTTGCCTGAAGTGCCCTCATATGCCTCAGTGCCAATAAAACAAATCCAAAGACAGGGTGATGCAGGGGTCAAAGTTCCTATAGTTTCTATAGTAGAGCTGCTGCAGATGGATTGGGTTTGCAGGTGTCTCCCTCTGCTCATAAATGCAGATGTCTTGCTTCGAAATGGCCTGAAATGTCAACCAATAGGTGAGGACAGGGAAATGTAAACTGTTAGATGGAGAGTTGACTGAGATCCCGTTCACCTGGCCTGAATGAAGTTTCCGGGTGTTTTCACAGTTTTCATTTTCCAAGTTTTGCCGGTTGGGCTATTTAAAGGGATAATCCACCCAAAAATGAAAATTCTGTCATCATTCCCCGACCCCCATATGATTGTAAAGCGCTTTGGGTGTATAGCAATACACAATAAAAAGCACTATATAAATGCCTCATTCATTCGTTCATTCGTTCAGTTCAGTTCAGTTCAGTTCAGTTCAGTTCAGTTCCAAATCTGTATGTGGAACACAAAGAACATACAGGTATGTTGAAAAATGTTGGTAACTAAACAGTTTCGGTTCCCATTGATCTTCATTGTATGGACAAAAAATAAAATTGAATTTAATGGGAACCAAAACAGTTTGGTTAACAACATTCTTCAAAAATTCTTCTTTTATGTTCTATAGAAGAAATAAAATCATCCAGGTTTGGAACAACAAGGCTGATTAAATGATGACAGAATTTTTTTTTTTTTTTGGTGAGCTATCCTTTTAAGAATCCTGGAAGGGTCATCAGAACACTGGCATCCAAAACGCAACTTATGCTGGTCTTTTCAATAGCGGTAGCAGGTTTTAGGTGTGATTATAAAAAACCCTGGAAAAGGGACACCATAATTGGGTGGGATATCTCACTATAATGCAAAACTGCAAGGAAAGGTTGTAAATAGAGGGAATTAGTAAGAGACAAGTAAGTAGGAGGCAGTATACTTAAAGGAGTGAGGAAAGCACAACGTTTCACAGCTAGTTTATTCACACTTATTTGGTACTCTCTTGTCCTCTGATCTGAGTTGACTTTGCATTACCTCCACATCATTAGGCTTTATGCAGGAGAAGAACCGAGAGGAACTAAACGCCTGAACTCTCAGAGCACCCTTTACTCTCCTATGCTGAAACACTTTCTTTTTGTATCTCAGCAGTATCTGTTTCTACTATGTTCTGTCGCAGAATATCTGAACTTGGCCTCAGCAGTAGTGATTTAATCTTGTTGCGAGGGGAAATAAAAATGCACAAGTTTGGAAAACAAAAGCCATTATTGTCATGGAGATGCATGGTGTAAAATTGGGAGTTTGTTGATAAAGTCCTTGGCAATATCAGCCAATTGACATTTAGCGTTCAGTGGCCCTGTGAAATAAATGGGGCCGGGGGGAGAATGTGACACAAAGTGTAATAGCCAGTCTGCTATGCTGCTTGAGTTGGCTGGGCTGAAATTGCCTAAATGATGGGGTAACCATGAGAAAAAGAACAGGACATCAAACAATTTCAGAAAGCATGGCTATGAATAGGGATGAGTTGCTGTTTGTTGCAAATTTGTTGTTTCGTGGCCTCTCTTTTTGTTGTAACAACTGTTTGGCTGCCATTGTGGAGATGTGAAAGACATCTAGCACTCAGAATGAAATCTATCTATCTTTCCATCTGTGTATCACCCATCTATCTATCTGTCTGTCTGATTATCAACATTTACTATGTTTTCATTGTTAGCAGAAGGTTCTAGCCTTCCCTTTCCCTGTGGTGTCAGTGTGAGCGGTATGACCTTGACTTGCCGTGCAACACTTCAGAAAATCCCTATACTGATATGACACTGTGGAGCTGTCAACACCTAGCTAGTGCCGGAGCAGCACTTGGTTAATCAGTTCCAGACCGGGAACACATTGTTTCACGGAGTAAGCTGGTCACCGTAAACTCACCATGACAGCAGAACATGGACATAATTGATGTAAGATTAAGTATTATGTAGCATAATATTCTCCGGGTTTTTAATTAGCAAGTATTTAATGTCGACAGTGTCATGCCACTTCTGCACAGTTCTGCTGTTTTCACACACATTGCTCTCCGTTGCACAGGTGTTTGATGCCTCTCTTGACACAAAGCACCGGAACTCCTTTCATTTCAGCAGGAGTGAGAGCACAGCACTTGGCAAGCTCTCCTTAAATGATTCACCCTTCGAAGTCAGCCTCCATTCCCCACTATAAAAGCCCTGTGCACCGCGGAGCTGTTCTGGGAAAGTCCATCACGCAATACAAAAGCCTTTCATGTTGGCAACTGTATGCTGACCGTGTTTAAGCAGGAACTGTTAGTGCGGATCAAGCAGGCCAAGGAAGCATCAGGCTATCATTTCCCAGCTCCCCTCCCTCTATTTTGTGGGTTTTGTTCTGCTAAACTCTCTTCTATCCTCCTGGAGCGAGCTGCTGCTCAGGGAGACTTCAGCTATGAAAGCTAATCAATAGCGAGCCATGTTAAAATAGAAACTTGAAGCTGTGAGTACAAGAAACCATCGGTTTTTTTTTTTTTTTTTTTTTTTTTTTGTTGCTTCTCTCTTTTTCCTGTCGCCTTAGCTCTTCCGTTTAGATGAATCAGAGGAGTATCTGTCTGTTGCTAATGCTCAGGTTGCAGTACAGTATAGGGCATTTTAAAACTCAAGTGAAATGCAAAGTAGTTTCATATAAATAGTCTGACAAAATCTCAAATGGCATCAGTGAATTTTTTTTGCTTAAAGGAAAACGCCACCGTTTTTCCATATTCCAATATGTTCTTCCCTCAAATTAGACGAGCTGATACATACCTCTCCCGTCTTAGTGCGTGCAGTTAATTGCTCTAGCGCGTGGCGCCACTATGCTAGCGTTTAGCTTAGCACCATTCATTCCTTAGGATCCAAACAGGTATGAATTTAGAAGCCACCAAACACTTCCATGTTTTCCCTATTTAAAGACGGTTAAATGAGTAGTTACACGAGTAAGTATGGTGACACAAAATAAAACGTGGTGATTTTCTAAGCGGATAAAAAATGATAACTATAATGTATGGCGGAAGAGCACTTCGCAGCACTTTGACCTGCGCAGTAATATCATCACTCCTGAAAACACGTTGGCTCTATTGACGGAGGGGGAGTTTTCAGGAGTAATGATATTACTGCGCAGGTCGAAGTGCTGCTAAGTGCTCTTCCGCCATTAATATACAATGCAATTTTTTAAAGGACATTTTAGTTTACTTTATTCAATAAACAATTTTTTACTGTTTTGGGCCACAAGATGATATCCAGTATATGATCTGGGTAACAAAACTAGTAGAAAGCCATTGATCTCGATTAACAGCGTTCCCCTTTAAGAGATCAGCTCACCCCTGTCAACACTGAGCTTGTTATTGGCTACATGCCATTGATGAATTGTAGAGACGTGCAGAGAACATTTAGGGCTTTGATGGAGGACTGGGGAGCTCTTGAGGGAAGTGTTAACAGACTGACTGTACAGCATGATATCAACTAGATTTTATGTGGCATAGAGCTCATCACATATCCCCATCACATCCAGTCCACCATCTGTCTTTCTGCTTTCTGGAGGTCAAACATTCTCTTGACGGTGGGAGAGATGGTGAGAGAAAAGTGGACAGCTAAGAAAAGTGATTGATACCCACTGACCTTGACTTTTAACCTGCAGGGCCACACCGATGAAAAGAGAGATGAAAGAGATGATAGCATATCTACTTTATGATGCAGAATGCTGATTGAACAACTCTGCCCATGCAATTTCATTTATTATTTTTTGCAATTAAATGCTTTGTGTTTATTTCAGACTTTCAAAAGTTGTATCACCAACATCTGATACTGCATATGTCTGGGTTTTAGCAACTGTAATAGCTGTGGCAGCATATTCAGCTGTGCTACCAAAATCTCTGGCAGTGAAAAAGTTTTTGCAGATTTGCAGTTTGTTGAAGTTTTTAGTGTTATGGCAGCCCCTGTTCACTTTCATAATTTATTCATGCTGTTGTTTTGCTCTCCTCTGAGGCACAGTGTAGGGAAATCAAACACTCTCACTGATAACAGCATGAAAAACTAATTTCACTTAGTTGTAAATGTTTTTCTTCTAATGTTATTTTCAGTTAAATATGTTTGTGCATGTGTGTCAGTGTTATTTTAGTATCATTTCTATTCTATTATAGTATTTATTAATATTTGAATTTGATTTTATTTTTAGATTTTCAGTTTTCATTTTATATTTTACATGCTTTTTGTCATTTTATCAGCAATATTACTGTTATTGTTTTTAAAGATTTTATTACATATTATTGCACTTTAATTTCAATTAACAATTTTTAATTGTTTTTAATTTTAGTGTGTTTAGTTAACAGAAGCAACATTGGTGTGTGTATGGGTGCAATGGCATAAATGTCTACTGTCCTACAAAAATAAAAAATGTAGTAACTACACCAACACTGAAAACAACTGATTGAATTTTGATAGGCTGTTTCTCTTAATTTGAGCATAGCTAAGCCAAACCTATCTGTCATAGGTTGTAGATCAGACTCTAAGAGACCCAGTTTAATCATAATTCAGTGAAGTTACTGTGCTTGTCTTTGCATGCCAGTATAAATACGAAGAGCTGCTAAAAACAGAGAGCTCTACATGTTTTGTTGGTTGTGTGTCTTGCTTTGTCATTTGAGTAACATGTACCACAGTTACAAGGGCAGGCTGGAAGATGTAAAGCTCAGAAGCCTGCAGGCGAATAGCGTAATCTAACACAAAGTGTTGACCGGGTGCTGCCCCACGCTGTCCAAAAATCATTTAGTCAGAGGTGACCAGATCTAAGGCCTGCTGTGGTCTCTATGATTGGATTGAGAAGTGGGGGAGTGATTCATCATTGTTAATAGACACCGCTGACAGCTGGAATCAGTAGGGACGATGTCCGTGCCAGCTTCAGCCTCGGCCAGTCACCACAGATGCATGCAAAATTTACACAATTACCACAGCAAAAAGTGCCAGTAAGGGAGCAGGTAGATGGGGCAACCTCATAATTACTCTGTTTTTAAACAGGTGGGAGGGATGCACACAGGAGACAGTAATAAATTACTTTTATTACTTTTAGGAAGTGGTAATCCTGTAAACCACTCCGCAAGGATTTAAAAACAGCTGCTATAACAACTACGCCAACTCTAAAACTAAATACGTACTAACTAATCTCCATTTTAGACTTCTATGTTAAAAAATACTAATAAATGAATGAATAAATAAAAAATTAGGTCACTAATCAAATAAGTAAATGTTATTGATCATGTGATCATTTGTACAGTCAAATGTTCCTCTATTTAAGCTCAAGATGCTCTTTGGATTATTCTCAAATCATACTGGAAATCATTATCATCAAACTTTTATCCTGATAATGCAATTTCTTATTAAATGTAAAAAAAATAAAAAAAAAAAA